>QEOT01005378.1:29405-65532 GCA_003123785.1 Pterocarya stenoptera
ATGGATAGAGAGGAGATAATGTGGAAACAAAGGTCAAGAACACAATGGTTATCTAAAGGAGACCAGAACACTAAATTCTTCATGCCAAAGCCTCTCAGAGGAAAAAGAAGAACTATATTTCTAAGCTGATGGATGATGGGGGAATGTGGAAGGAGGGGGAGAACTGTGATCAATTGATTATTAACCACTTCTCTTCCTTGTTTACTTCTGCAGGTTCCCAAGAGCAGGAAAACATTCTTGATACAATGGAGAGGAAGTCACTCCTGACATGAATGAGGACCTTGCTAAAGATTATACAGCAGAGGAAGTACTACAAGTAATGAAAGAGATGCACCCCTCTAAAGCTCCTGGACTTGATGGCATGCCCCCTTTATTCTATCAAAAATTCTGGCTTGAGATTGGAGGTTCTGTCACATCTGCTGTCTTAAAAGCTTTGAACGCTTGTGAGTTTCCACAGTCAGTAAACCACACTTTTATAACTCTTGTTCCTAAGAAGAAGCATCCTCAAAGAGTTAGTGACTTCAAACCCATTAGCTTATGTAATGTTATATATAAGCTAATGTCTAAAGTCTTAGCTAATCGAATCAAGCAAGTTCTACCTGTTGTTATTTCAGATACCCAATCTGCCTTCTTACCAGGTAGGCTCATTACTGACAATGTGCTTGTGGCTTATGAAGTACTTCATTTCTTGAAGAGGAAGAAGAAAGGAAAGAAAGGGTTCATGTCCCTTAAGCTTGATATGAGTAAAGCTTATGATAGGGTTGAATGGAGTTTCCTTGAAGCTGTTATGAGAAAGCTCGGTTTTCATGAAAACTTATCCAAATTGTGATGAAGTGTGTTATGACCCCTTCTTTCTCTGTTTTGATTAATGGCTTTCCAACAGGTTTTATCACTCCCTCTAGAGGATTGAGGCAGGGAGATCCCATATCTCTCTATCTATTTCTCTTGTGCACGGAAGGCTTGGTAAGTTTGTTAAAAGCAGTAAGGAGTTCTAACTCTATCCCCGGTATCCAGATATGTCGTGGGGCACCAAAGCTTAATCATTTGCTCTTTGCAGATGGTAGTCTGATTTTCTATATAGCAGATGTAGCTACTAATTCCAAGCTCCAATCTCTGCTATATCAGTATGAAGTGGCTTCAGGGCAACAGTTAAACAAAGAGAAAACTTCAATGGTTTTTAGTGCTAATGTGGCTATGGATAAGAAGCAGATCATCATGAATCTTTGGAGTTCTTCTCAACTGCAGCAGTATGAAAAGTATTTAGGACTGCCTCCTTTGGTAGGCAGGTCTAAAACAAATGCATTTAGTGACATCAAACATAAAGTATGGTTAAAACTACAAGGGTGGAAAGGAAACATGTTCTCTCAAGGTGGTAAGGAAACTCTACTCAAAGCTGTAGCATTAGCAATTCCATCTTATGCCATGAGTTGCTTTAAACTCCCAGCCAAGTTTTGTAGTGAGATTGAAAGTATGATGGCCAGATATTGGTGGGGACAGAAAAAGGAGGAAAAGAAAATACATTAGATAAGCTGGAAGAAGATGTGTCAATCAAAGGCTGTTGGAGGGATGGGTTTTAAGGAGCTTGGGGTTTTTAACATGGCTATGTTGGCAAAACAGGCTTGGAGATTATTGTAGAATACAGAGAGCCTATTCCATAAGATGTATGCTGCTAGATACTTCTCTCATGGAAATGTATTGGAGGCTGCACTTGGTGGTAACCCTTCCTATGCTTGGAGAGGTATATGGGAGGCAAAAAATTTATTGGTGAAAGGTGGAAGGTGGAATGTGGGGAATGGAAGATCAATCCACATTTTAAATGATGATTGGATCCCTGGGGTTCGAAATCTGAGGCAGGTTATGTGTGCTGAAAGTAGCATCCAGAGTGAAGAGCAAGCTTTACAACTAGAGGAGCAAGTTTCTTCCTTAATTGACATAAATGCACATTGGTGGGATCCTTCGAAAGTTAGAGCCCTCTTCAATCCAAGAATTGCAGGGCTTATTCTAAGACTGCATCCCAATAATTCAGGTGATAGGGATAAGTGGATGTGGGAGCATGAAAAATCAGGTAATTTCTCTATTAAAAGTGCCTACAGATTTTTTAAATCTTGTTTAATGCCTAACTGTGGTGAAGCTTCTAATGGTGCTTTCATGAAAAAATTCTGGACTGCTCTTTGGAATTTAAAATTTTCCCAAAAGGTTAAAGTCTTCGCTTGGAGAGCTTGTAGGGAGGGCCTACCCTCTAAGGCCAATCTCATTAACAGAAAGTTGGAGATTAGTGGACAATGTTGCTTCTGTCAACACCATATGGAAGATTTAACTCATGCTTTGTTATTATGTCCCACCATTCATGAGATCTGGGTCAAAAAGTTTGTTGTTTTATAGCAACAGTTTCTTTTTAGCTCTTTTATTGCAACAGCTATGGAAATATTCTCTAAGGGCTCAATTGATGAAGTAACTGATTTCTTTTTAATGGCTTAGGGTATTTGGTTTCGAATAAATAAGATGATCCATGACCAAATCTCTTTATCACCTCAACAAGTTATTGCTTTTGCCCTTTCAAGGAAGTTGAAGACAGATACTACTACATCTCAGAGGGGTCTGCTCACTTCTAATAACCTGCAGTATAGATGGTCTCCACCTTCTCAGGATTCTCTCAAACTTAATGTAGATGGGGCACTATTTTTTTATTTGAATAAAGCTGGTTTAGGTGCTATATTACGAAATCATTCAGGGGAAGTTCTCATGGCTGCGAGTAGATCAGAATTGTTGCAAGTGGAGCCAGAGCAAGTAGAAGCAGTAGCTTTGTTGAGAGGTCTCCAGTTATGCATAAGTATGGGGATTTCAAGTCTGGTTGTTGAGTGTGATTGTTTGTCCTTGGTGGACGAAGTTAACCAAATGACAGATTTTAATGCTTCATTTAGATTAGTTGTTGCTGAGATTCGAAGCTTAATGCTCAAATTTCCTCTTTGCTCGCTACAATATAGTAACAGGTCCTCTAATGAAGCTGCCCATCGACTTGCTAGACATGCATGGTCAATTGTTGATACGAGTATTTGGTGGAATAGTGTTCCTACTTTCATTGAAAATGTAATTTTCATTGATCAGCACTATTGTACACTTTTTTAAGGTTTTTTACCTTGATGAAATGAAGTTTACATTCATTATCAAAAAAAAAAAAAATATAATATTTTTTTTAGCAACGGAGTACTGTGAACAAAGAAAATAGATCAAATTTAACGATACACCATCATGTCGTTTCTCGATCTTTACATTGTTTGTCTAATAAAATGGTAAGTTATTCTAGTTCATATTAAATATTAACATATAATATAGTTTTCTGATTTAAGTTCTAATATAGCTTTTCTTTTTGCAGACAGAAAAAAGTCCTATTGATTATGATCTGACCCAATTGTATGCTAAAGCACATAAAAATCGTGATGGTGTTTGGAC
This sequence comes from Pterocarya stenoptera, assembly GCA_003123785.1. Lineage (NCBI taxonomy): Eukaryota > Viridiplantae > Streptophyta > Magnoliopsida > Fagales > Juglandaceae > Pterocarya > Pterocarya stenoptera. Next base: position 32,856 of record QEOT01005378.1, read on the forward strand.
TAGTCCCAAAGCAGAGGCAAATTATGTAAGTTTAAATTTCTTTAATTTCATTATCTAATAATTTTTTTGTTACTTATGCTAACTTTAATTTTTTCTTTTTGTTGGACAAGATAATATCTTTTAAGGAAACTACTGTGAATCCATCTGATGAATCATCTGTCAACGATGCTCAGATCTTTTCTCAAGTTCTTGAATCACGTTTTGGATATTTGAGGGACTTGGACATTGCATGAAGCCATCATCAACATCATCATCCTCTTCTCGAGCCAGATCGAATGACAACAAAATTAAGAAATTGTAGGAAGCAACACTTGAGATAGAATGATTGAGGTCCAAGGAAAAAGAGTTGCTGACCCGATTAGATCAAGCAGCGGATTTAGAGGTGAGATTAGAAGAGAGACTGCAGTTGAATAACCAAAAAATGTTTGAACAGTTTTAGTCAATCATGATGTCCCAAAACTCTACGCCATCACCACAATCTTAAAATTTATTTTTTCTTTAATTTCCTTTTATATTATGATGTTCCAAAACATTTGAATAACTGATGTTTGAATTACAATTTGTGTAATATTAGTATGATATTTTGAATTAAATTATGTTATGTATGATTAATATCATTCGAATGGTAAATAACCAGTTCGAACGGTAAATTACCGTTTATAAATCCGTTAGAAAAAAAAAAACTTATTCAAACAAAAACTAACCTATTCAAATGATAATCGAGAAATACAATCCGTACGGCTGTTCTAACAATAAAATATTTTTTTGAACAACATTAATATGCAAAACCCCATTCGAACAAATAGAACATTCCAAAATAAAATGCCTGTTTGAAAGGACATAATTTATGTTCGAATAAAAGTCATTTGAAAACTTTATTGGTTCGAACGCATAAAATTTGTTTGAACACTCCATTCGTTCGAACATGATCAAATATGGTTATTAGTTCAAATAAAAAATTCATATTGTTCGAATGGACGGGTTGGTTTGAACTAAGAAATATTCCATTCAAGCAATGTTTTGAGACAAAATTGGTTCGTCTCAAATAAAAAGTTTTGTCCGAACAATATCGACTGGTTCCACAAAATTTCATCTCTAAAAATGATTTTTTAAGATTTTGTCTCCAAAAACCTTTCGAGAATGGCTTTTAGAGACAAAATAGAGACGAAAAATTTTTCGCCTCTAAAACTATATATTTTGGGACGAAATTTGGGTAAAAAACCCAATCTCTTGTAGTGTTATAGACACCTAAAGACACAATTTGTAATAGATCATAATACGAGAGGAAAAGGGAGGGTAGGATAGGATATTGGATAAATTTGGTAGGAGATAGGAATCGATTAAGTTTTTCACAGACTAAGCTTTTCATTCTACCGGCCAGTCTTTTTTATCTAATTAGGTCATGTATGGCCGGTGGGATGCAATGCCTTAAAATTAGAACGGCCTTCTTTTTATTTTTCCTATTCTTCTTCCAGGAAATTATTGATTTCGTATATTATGGGTAATTAAAGCGGGGTAGTCTTTATATAGATGAATCTGATTCTCCAGCCTTTTTCATTCAAACTCCAAATCTTAATTAAAAAAAAAAAGGTCTCTTTACCCTCTAATTTGAACTGTAACTTTTTATGCTTGAATAAAACAGATCAATAGAATTATCCTAATGCAAGTGATGATTAGCATTAACGGTAGCATATATACTTATTTTGCATTAACTTGAATGGAAATAATCAATATTTCCCATGTATGGTATTGTCCTGTGTCTATAATAAGCATGCGGAGTTCGATATCAAATTCCATAAAAAAGTACTTGAATGTGTCTAATTTCCTAACACCAATTAATTATAGATGGATAGACATTTGATTATGATCCGACAAGTGACATCATGACTTGATCTAGAATGTCATTGATTTGAGACACAAGGGCGTTATTGTGAGTTAGAATTGTTTCGAGATTATTCTAGCATGCATGCTTACAATAATGCGAATAAGTTTTCGCCGATCGAGTTAATTAGGATCAGAGATATTGTCATGACCACAACAACTATGGAAATCCAAGTCCCGGCCAAATCTACTCAAAACAATGCACTAATGAACCATCTAACCCATATTGTTACATCAATACGGCAGGATCTCCTATAAGTAGTGAACGTACGGAAGAAGGAAGAGTCAAAGGAAATACGTGAAGTACAGTACATATGATCTTCATCAGAAGTACTTAACTTCGCTATAGATCACGAGGGAATTTTGGCCCCTAAAAATATTGTTGCTACTCATGGTATTATTAATAGGACTCGTGACGTTGCCTTTGGTAACATGATGATCAGCTTCTTTCATCTGAGCAGGAACCTCGGTCATGGTCTCCTGATGATGAATATTATTCTTACCATGATGATATGCACGCGTCGGAGGAGGTGGTGGTGGCAGCCTGTATCCATACCTTCTGGGTTGGGCACCGGCGCCGTAGCCGTAGACTTTGTCTATTATAGCAAAGCCTTCCAACCCAACTTTGACAAGCTTATCTGCCTGAGGCTGAGATGCCATATGTATATATGCCAAATCTACAGATCAAGTTGCTGCTTAATTTCTCTCTTAATTGTCTTGTGTTTAGGGTTACAGGCCAATTTATACTCGATCGATCGGAACATTGCATGCAATGCCCGCTAGCTTCCCCTCTAGTGGTTGGCCCACAAATCATTATTTTCAAATATAGATATTACACAGAAAAGACTAGAATTAGAAAAGAAAAGATCTAGAAAGAATCAAATTTGGCCGGTGATTCTTTCTACATCTTTTCTTTTCTTTTCTTTATTCCTGTGGATTTTCTAATTCATGAGCCTTTTAGAATATGCTAAGAGTTAGAGATATCATTATAATGTTCATTCGAGGGCTGATATTACCACAGGTCCACCACTGCCATTAATGTCATTAATTAAGGGGTTCTGGGTTGCCCACACTCCTTATAATAAAGTCCAAATTATGGCCACGCGCTAGATTGAATAACTTCCCCCATGCATGGCCATGGGGCTGTCATGCCATGCATCCTTGAAAGAACGGTCACGTTAAGGCATTTTATAAATTTTTTCTTTTTTAAAATATTTTTGAAAAACAAAGGATTCTTTAAGAATTTTACCTTTCAAATATTAATTCAAAGAATTAATAGCTATTTTTCTGATCATTGTTTTTAGAGGAACAGCTATTTATTATCACAAAATCAAATTAACCAAGCAATTAAGTTATTTTAATTTAAGGACTTATCATTCTACAAACAAAACGTACCCTTACACCTTATAAAGAAAATATTTTTCCCAAATTAAGTAAATATGTACCCAAGTGTCAAGTGCCGTTGCAATATTTGATAATAAATATTTAAGATGAATGTTACATACAGTCGTAGAGTACACAAACACTGCGCAATCTTTTTAAAAAAAGGTGGAGTCTATTAATATTAAAAAAATTATTTTTTTCATGTGGATCCTTTATTTATCACTTTTTTAAATAAAAGATTACTCGATACTTATGCATTCTACAACTGCAAATATCATTTTTCATGATTGATCAGATCCTAATCTATAAATCAATGCTTTATATTTTAAAAATCTTGTTTAGAACATGATATATATCAGGATGTTCAAATTTGATCAATATATATAGTTTAAAACGAAATTCTAATGTATCATATATCATAATTTAAAGATTCTTATTTTTAGTTATTATTTATATATATATTTATATATGATGATTAATTTGCGCGCGTATAATCGTAAGCCTACTACGTACGAGCGGATCTAATTTCTGACGTATAATCATGACGTTGATGATCATGAGCTTAATTAAGAAGCAACCCTTTATATATATGAATATATTCTAATCTAGTACCGGTGGATAAAATCGATGTTTATTCTTTCGGTCAAAGCCAAACACATGAGGCAGCATACTTGACCCAAATCAATTATATATTGAGATTCAGAGTATAGTTGCTTTGAGCATTTTTCCTCCAATTTTTTTTTTCGAAACAACATATAATTAATATACATCTCCTAATGGGGTTAGCAAGATATATATATATATATATATATATTATATATAATATATATATAAACACGTCGGCAAATGCTGTCCTGATCACCTTATCGGTTAATATCTCCTTTAATTGTATTCCTTTTTATTTTACACGAATGTTGTATATATTTCTGTACAAAAATTATATCTATAATTAATAGTGGTCAAGAGTGATGGTATATAACCGGTTACCAAATGAAAAACTTGGATTCGAACTACAGTACCCTTGTCAAAAAAGAAATAGCGTTAAGTTTTGTGCATATATTTTTTAATGAAAACCAAAGGAAAAGGCCAGCGACGAGTCTAAAACAAGCATGAAGCAGCTAGCTAGCTAGTTTCTGTCGATGACTTATACGCCATTTAATAATTTGCTAAGATCGTGATATTAAAATCTGTGTCATCTTACGTATTTTTCATTTGATAGTATCAAGTTTTGTTAACTGGCCATAATTTTCTCCAAAATTTTATGGAGTATATTACAAAATATATATCATGTTAATTAGAGGATAATATCTCCCTAATTTTCATTCGATAGAATTGGCTTTGATTGTTGAGATCTTATGCAGGAAACTCAAATTTGGATGGCCTGATTCAGTTTTAACTATTTTCTTCGGGCAGCAAGCATCACTAACTGATTTGTACCCTGAGTTAGGAGAGATCATGAGAGAATTTAAAATATACCATTTCTAGTGGATTTTTCATCCAAACGACCAGTGAACGTAAGGCCTATACTAAACAATATAAATCTGTGTATCTTATTCTCTATTTATATTTGTTGTATTTATTTTCTATTTACTAAGATGAATATACGTACGGACATCATACCGCTGCTTCAAACCACTGTTGTGGGCTCCAAAAGATACCGACCAAGACCCAAACCTTCACCATGGGTCGAGAATGACTTTTTCTCTCATTCCAGTCTGTCCCTACATAATAGGTCTTAACAGCTGGGGTCATTTGTGGGATTGATTTATTTTCTACATCGGAAGTGGGAGAATGTTAATTTTCCGGCATACGAAATTAGCCCCAAACAAGCAGATAAATTCCTCTCAGACAAGTGTTATCAACTTTAGATCTATTATTTTTACAAATACTACAAGCTACTATAAAACAAGGGGCGAGAACCCAAAGGTCAGGAATGGCTAAGCACTTTAAGTGCATAGTGTACAATACGTTGGTAGAGGTTGGACATGCACAGTGCACTCACTTAAAGTGCATAGTGGATAGTGCAACATTGGTCATTGTGCACCTAGGAAGCCAATGCCAACCCATTGTGGGCCAGGTATAGGCGCTAGCGACCACCATGTGTATCGAAGACGTCTTATGTCGCCAGGAAAGTGGTCCCTGGCCTTAGAGGCAGCATCTGCCACAACAACCGCATGCATGTGAAAGCTCCTCACCCACCAACCATGGCACCGGTAGAGGTGTCGATGGCCACCACGTGGACCGCCCGGAGTCTTCTATCTCTGCCACAGTGGACCTCGATAGCGGCTGTGCATGCAATGTACACCCAAATGGCTCACAGCATATGGCCGCGAGCCTAAAGAGGATGCTAGCAGTCATCACATTCACCGCCGGCGACCTTTGTTGCCATTGATGTGACCCCGACGAGGGCAACATGCACACCATGCACAAGGGGTGCACCAAGTCCACGTCATCATGCACCAGTTGGAGCCTCTCCCAACAACGTCTATGGATTGGTGAGCTGACCACCAGCCATGACCAGGACCACCGAAGATTTCTATTTTCAGCGAGATATTTATGACCCTCGTCCCCGCCTTGGGCACCCTCACATAGGTGGGCAAGAACTTGCTCGAACACCCTCCACAGCCTAAGCCTGCTCAACCTGAGTTTGCTTGGGCTTGCTCGGGCTGAGCCTGCTTGACCTATGCTTGCTCAGCCAGAGCTCCTTAGCCATGTCCATCACGCCACATAGGTGAGCATCCATCTCGCCACTCAGGCAGACAGCCTCCTCACCCAAAAGTCCCTCTCTACACACGAGGAAGATCTTCCCCCCTTACTTGGCCCGAGCTTACTTGGCCATTGCTAGCACGGCCTAAGTTTCACTTAGCTCCTTAGCAAACCGAGTTCCCTAGCCGCATAGAGTTACATGGCCACAGAAAGGTGCCTGACCAAAGAGAAGTTGCTTGGTCACACGACCAATGTTTCTTACTCGCCCAGAGTGATAATCAATGACCATGAGCTCCTCGACCCTACACAGTTGCTCTCCCTTAAGGAGTTGCTTGGCCGTACATGATCGCCTAAGCTAGCCTAGCAAGTTGCTCACACCACGGAGATTCGGTGCTATAGAGTTACAAACCACGTTGCATGGCCCATGCAAACAATGACCATCAACCACTGATGACACCACTAGTCATCACCACAACTACCGTCATCTTATGTCATCGACAAACTGATCCCCCATCATGGAAACTCTCTCACCCACGGGGACTAGTCTACAAGTCATAGGAACGAGGCACTTTTGCTGCACAGATTGGACGATAACCAAACATCATGCCACTTGGCTCTAAGTTTGCAAAGTATCAAAATTATAATTTAGATTATCTACGCTGACCCGCTTGGATTTTTGTGCAAACTCCCATGTGCGGTTGAGCTCTGTCTCTCATTGTAGCAGTGTGGTTGAGCTCTGTCTCTCGTCATAATGACGGCGGTTGAGCTCTCTTTCCCATAGTAGCAGTGTAGTTGAGCGGCTGTTTCCCATAGTAACAATGCGGTTGAGCTCTGTCTCCCGTTGTAAATGTGCAGTTGAGCTCTGCCTCCAGTCATAGCAGCACGATCGAGCTCCGTCTCGCATCCCACTAGGTAGGTCGAGCTATGTCTTTCGATATAGCAGCATGGTTGAGCTTTGTCTCCCATCGTAGCAGCGCGATCGAGCTCCTCTCCCAAAATTGATACTTTGAGCTCGCACCCAGCAACCAACAAAGGAAACACCTCTCTCAAGTGTCCCACTCTCTCCCTGCCATAAGCCGACGCTCTCGCCTAGCCTTACAAGTCGAGCCCCACGCTCGGGGTTATCATCATTTCGGTGAACGAAAGACAAAGGATCAATTTCCAAGGTCTATTGTTCAGCAAGATAACCTTAAGAATTGCTCGATTATTGGAGGGGATGAAATTGTCCAGGTCCAATATGACATTTTAGGCCCAGTCCACCACAATAGGTATCAGGAAGCAAGTGGAAAAAATGAGATGAGGAGACAAAAGTTGAGGGAAGAAAGAGATGTTAGAATAAAAGAAAGAAAGCAATGTGAGGAAAATAAGAAGCGACATAAAGTCAACATTCTCACCAATCACTGACAAGGGTTTTAATAAAAGGGATATGAGATCATATATAAAGGAGTCTTCTAGGCGACTGGACGCTAGAGCTTCTTCAACCTCCATATGAAAGCTTCAATTTTAATTATTTTCTCCAGGTAGATGGCATCACCGACCCATTTGTACAATGAGCTACGAGAGAGCATGAGAGATTGTAAAATATACCATTTATAGTGGATTTGCCTTCCAAATGACTAGTAGACATAGGTCCTGTACCGAACCACATAAATTTGTGTGTCTTGTTCTTCATTTCTATTTACTGTAATTATTTTCTATTTACTGAAATGGAAGTACGTACAGACACTATACCTCCACTTCAGACCATTGTCGTGGACTTCAGACGACACCAACCAAGGTCCAAACCATCATCGTAGGCTGAGAATGACTATTTCTCCCCTTTAGACCTATTCCTACAATATAGATCTTAACAATATGTTTCTAAGGGAAGAGGGATACTACAATCTCATGAAATGAGAGACAAGCTGAATGAGGATTTTGTTAAGGACAACGAATCAATGAAGAAGCTCAATGGTAGCCCCTTTAGGACCGTCCTTCAATCTGCACAGGTGAATTTAATTCCATTCCTTATCATCATGATAAGTAGTGTGTCATTTTGAGGTATACCATGGATTTCGATTCCGTCCTTTACGGTTCACATAGTGTTTGAAAACTGAGTGTATTTTGGTGGTGATGTTAAAAATATCATGTTTGAAGCCTATAGTTTGCATTGTTTAGGAACGACCAAAATAACAAAAGTACTCATTCAACTAACATACTACTGCTATGTAAATAGGCTGACGTAAAATTTGCACTTTTTTTGGAATACAAGAGCAAGTTTTTGTTCTTGTTCCTTTTCTCATAAACCTATTAGATTTATGGGAATAAAAAATGTTACATCCACCGAATGTTAGGTCCCGATTGGGTCCGACAATTTTTATTTTATTTTACTTAGTAATTAAGAAAGTGTTTTTTAGTGATGTTGTAAATTATTTTTTAAAAAATTTTAAGACTATAAAAAAAATAAAAAACACTTTTTGTTCTTATCGGGACAAGTCTCGTGCTACATCCTTGGAGCACAATTCTTATGGGAATTTCATGACTCCATGCTGGATGGAGCAAGCTAGTAAGCTAGATGTCTTGCAATTGATGAAGTTGAGAATTCGGTGACCTACTGTAGAGTCGACGATGAGGTCGATGCGGGCAAGCGGGAAGCTGTCTTTTGGACAAGCTTTATTGAGGTCAGTGAAGTCTACATTTTAAAGAACCGAAAAATCAGACCGGAATGGAAACCAGTAAAACCGGAGGTATCGGTTTAGGATGGTAACCGGTGCGTAATCGATTTTGAAAAATGTAAAACTAATATATACTGGTTCGGTCCTAAATTTTGTCCAAAACCGAACCAGTTACACCTTAGTTATTAGTTTGAAAAAATTCATATTGTTCGAATGGATGGATTGGTTCAAACTGAAAAATATTACATTCGAACAATGTTTGGAGTCGGAATTGGTTCATCTTAAATAAAAAGTTCAATTCGAACAATTTCGACTGGTTCTGCCAAATTTCGTCCCTAAAAATAATTTTTTGAGATTTCGTCTCCTAAAACTTTCTGAGACGGTCTTTTAGAGACAAAATAGGGATGAAAGGTTTTCGTCTCCAAAACTATTTTGGGACAAAATTTGGGTTTTTTGAGACAAAATTGTGTCTCAAAAAACCCAATCTCTTGTAGTGTAGACACCTAAAGACACAAATTGTAATAGATCATAATACGAGAGGAACATGGAGGGTAGGATATTGGATGAATTTTGGTAGTAGATAGGAAGCGATTAGGTTTTTCACAGATTAAGCTTTTCATTCTAGCTACCAGTCTTTTTTATCTGTGGAAAAGAACTTGCATGATGGTATTAGGTCTTGTATGGCCGGTGGGATGCAATGCTTTAAAATTAGAACGGCCTTCTTTTTATTTTTCCTATTCTTCTTCCAGAAAATTATAATTAATTTCGTATATTCTGGGTAAAGCCGGGTAGTCTTTATATAGATGAATCTGATTCTCCAGTCTTTTTCATTCAAACTCTAAATCTTAATTAAAAAAAAGGTCTCTTAACCCTCTTTGAACTGTAACTTTTTATGTGAGAATAAAACAGAATAGAAATAATCAATATTTATGCAAGTGATGATTAGCATTAACGGTAGCATATATACTTATTTTGCATTAATTTGAATGGAAATAATCAATATTTCCCATGTGTATGGTATTGTCCTGTGTCTATAATAAGCATGCGGATCAGTTCGATATCAAATTCCATAAAAAAGTACTTGAATGTGTCTTTCGGCCTAACACCAATTAATTATAGATGGATAGACATTTGATTATGATCCGACAAGTGACATCATGAATTGATCTAGAATGTCATTGATTTGAGTCACAAGAGCGTTATTGTGAGTTAAAAATTGTTTCGAGATTATTCTAGCATGCATGCTTATAATAATGTGAATAAGTTTTCGCCAAGTTAATTAGGATTAGAGATATTGTCATGACCACAACAACTATGGAAATCCAATTTATACTCGATCGATCGGAACAATGCATGCAATGCCCGCTAGCTTCCCCTCTAGTGGTTGGCCCACAAATCGCACGCAGAAAAGACTAGAATTAGAAAAGAAAATTTGGCCGGTGATTCTTTCTAGATCTTTTCTTTATTCCTGTGGATTTTCTAATACATGAGCCTAATTTAGAATATGCTAAGAGTTAGAGATCATATCATTATAATGTTCATTCGAGGGCTGACATTACCACCACTGCCATTAATGTCATTAATTAAGGGGTTCTGTACCTAAATGTCAAGTACCTTTGCAATATTTGATAATAAATATTTAAAAGTGGGGTAGAGTATATAAACACCGTGTAATCTTTTTAAAAAAGAATGAGATCCTGTATTTATCACTTTTTCTAAATTAAAATTATGCGGTACTTATGCATTCCACAACTACAAATATCATTTTTTATGATTGATCAAATACTTATCTATAAATCGATGCTTTATATTATAAAAATCTTGTTTAGAACATGATATATATCGGGACGTTCAAATTCAATATTATATATAGTTTAAAACGAAATTCTACTATATCATATGGAGGCCTCATAATTTAAAGATTCTTATTTTTAGTTATTATATATAAATATATATATATATATATATATATATATATAAGATGATTAATTTGCGCGCGTATGTCGTAAAGCCTACTACGTACGAGCGGATCTAGTTTCTGACGTATGATCATGTCGACGTTGATGATCATGAGCTTAATTAAGAAGCAACCCTTTATATATATGAATATATTCTAGTCTACCGGTGGATTTGTTAGGCAAAGTTTTCTTTGTTTTTTTTAAAGGCTCAAGTAGGGAGAAGAGGTGGCAGGATAAGATCGATGTTTATTCTTTCCGGTCAAAGCGAAACGCAGGCTGCACATTTGACCCAAATCAATTATATATTGAGATTCAGAATATAGTTGCTTTGAGCATTTTTCCTCTAATTTTTTTCATAACAACATATAATTAATATATATCTTCTAATGGGGTATATATATATATAAACACGTCGGCAAATGCTGTCCTGATCACCTTATCGGTTAATATCTCCTTTAATTATTATATTTCTTTTTATATCTATAATTAATGTTGGTGATCAGTGGTCTGATGGTATATAGCCGGTTCACCAAATAAAAAACCTGGATTCGAACTACTTACAACCCTTGTAAAAAAGAAATAGAGTTAAGTTTTGTGCATATATTTTTTAATGAAAACCAAAAGAAAAGGGCCAGCGAACAGTCTAAAACAAGCATGAAGCAGCTAGCTAGCTAGCTTGATCGGTCGATAACTTATACGCCATTTAATAATTTGTTAAGGTCGTGTGATTAAAATCTGTGTCATGTTACGTATTTTTCATTTGATAGTATCAAGTTTTGATAACTGGCCATACTTTTCTCAAAACTCGTGTGGAGTATACTACAAAATATATATCATGTTAATTAGAGGATAATATCTACCTAATTATCATTCGATAGAATTCGCTTTGATTGTTGAGATTTTATGCAGGGCCAGATTTAGAAACTCAAAGTTGGATGGCTAATGCCCAGATTCAGTTTTAACTATTTTCTCTAGGTAGCAAGCGTCACCAACTGATTTGTACTGTGAGTTACGAGAGACCATAAGAGAATTTAAAATACATCATTTCTAGTGGATTTTTCCTCCAAATTAACCACCAGCGAATGTAAGGCCGATGTCAAACAATATAAATCTGTATGTCTTATTCTCTATTTATATTTGTTGTATTTATTTTTTATTTACTAAGATGGACGTATGTACAGACATTTAACCGTCGCTTCAAACCACTATTATGGGCGCCAAACGACACCGACCAAGACCCAAACCATCACCGTGGGCCGGAAATGACTTTTTCTCTCATTTCAACCTATCCCTACATAACAGGTCTTAACAACTAGGGTCATTTGTGGGATTTATTTATTTTCTACATCGGAAGTGGGAGAATGTTAATCTTCCGGCATATGAAATCAGCCCCGAACAAGCAGTTAAATTCCTCTCAGATAAGTGTTATCAACTTTAGATCTATTATTTTTACAAATACTGCATGCTACTATAAAACAAGGGGCGAGAACCCAAAGCTCAGGAATGGCTAGGCACTTTAAGTGCATAGTGTACAATACGTTGGTAGAGGTCGGACATGCACAATGCACTCACTTAGAGTGTGCAGTGCACAATGCAAAATGGGTCACCGTGCACCCAGAAAACCAACACTAACCCATCGTGGGCCAAGTATAGGCCCTAGCGACCACCACGTGGACCGTAGACGTCTTTTGTCGCCGCCAAAGTGGTCCCTGACCTTGGAGGCAGTGTCTGCCACAACAATCGCGTGCATGTGAAAGCTCCTTACCCACCAACCGTGGGACCCGCAGAGGTGTCGACAGGCACCACATGGACTGCCCAGAGTCTTCTGTCTCCACTGCGGTTGACCTCGATAGCAGCTGCGCATGCAATGTACACCCATATGGCTCACGGTAGATGGCCATGAGCCTGAAGAGGATGCTAGTGGGCATCACATGCACCATCGACGACCTCTATCGCTATTGAGGTGACCCCGACAAGGGCAACATGCACACCATGCACGAGGGGTGCTGTGGGTCCACGTCATCATGCACCAACTGGAGCCTCTCTCAGCAACATTTATGGATTGGTGGGGTGACCACCAGCCATGACCACGACCACCGAAGATTTGTATTTTCGGCGGGATATTTATAACCCCAGTTCTTGCCCTGGGCACCCTCACATAGGTGGGCAAGAACTTGCTCGAACACCCTCCACAACCTAAGCTTGATTTGGCTTAGGCTTGCTCAGCCAAAGCTCCTTAGCCAAGTTCCCCAGCCACATGGAGTTACACGGCCACAGAAAGGTGCCTAACCAAAGAGAAGGTGCTCGATCACATGTTGCATTCGCCATGCAACGGCCAATGTTTCTTAATCGCCTAGAGTGATAATCAATGACCATGAGCTCCTCGGCCCTACACAGTTGCTCACCCATAGGGAGTCACTTGGCCGTACACGATCACCTAAGTTCACCCAAAAAGTTGCTCACACCACGGAGATTTGGTGCTGCAGAGTTACGCACCACATTGCATGGCCCATGCAAATGATGACCATTCGCCACCGACAACAACACTGGTCATCACCTACCGTCATCTTATGTCCCCGACAAACTGATCCCCATCATGGTGGCGTTCTTCTCTACACTGACAGTTCAACTCTTCTACTGCACCCCTCAAACTTTTAGGCCCATGCTTAAACCGTGATGAATGATCTCGGGCGCTATCCCTGGCATGTCCCTGTGATTCCATGCAAACACATCCAAGAGTTTAGCGATGAGTTTTAGCATGGCGTCTCGAGCTTCTTGTGTCATGTCACCGCTGATTGTCACTGTAGCCTCTGGTCAGTCTAGGTGGAGGATGATAAGCTTCCAATTGGTCATACCTTTCAGAGCTCCCATTCGTCTCGAACTTTGCTAGTAACTTCCATGCGATCGGGGGCTAGAGGTTGAGCGCTACTCTTCTTTGTTACAGGTTGCGCTTTATTTATGCATGTCTAGTCTTCTTCTGTTGTGATTTGTTAGTTCCCACATGCTTGGTTCTCCATCTGATTTACTTCCTTGTCTCGAGTTGCTTCGGCAATCCTATGAGTTATCTGGAATGGGTTACCTCAAATGTACGAAAGATACGCAAGATCTATTAAGATTCCACAGACTCGCCACTATTAACATCGTGTCTCGTACATCCTAGGGCCAAGCTCCAACAATTCAAGTCTTCGAAAATTAGCCCTATGCAAAAAATATTATACTGCAACTTTGAGAGGGCGACTTTTGGGCTGAAGAACCACTAATGCCAAAGTTAGTAAATATCGTTGGAATGTAGTAAATAAGGAAGAAAGTGTACAAATCAGATAGAGTTTCCTTGTACTTAGGATCAGCTGTTTATATTATGCCTGGGAGGGTGCAGATAGTCTTTTCCACAAAGTCCATATTTTCCCTTTTTGTATCTGGTGTCAGACTCTCTTTAATGTGGCATGGCTTTGTGTCAGCTTCATAATTGTGGCATATGGCTTAATTAGCATTGTCATTAATGTGGAGTGGGTCCATGTAACGCCCGTCCTTGAGGTAGGTGTTTTTATGAAGTATTTTAAAAAAATATGAAGGGAATTACCGTTCGATTTAAAATCTTTTACTGTCCTTTCCAGGCTGCAAGACTCTACGTTATAAATAAAATGTACTCTTATAGTAAAAGAGGTTTACAGGAAAAAATATTAATCTTAAAATAGAAATGCCTCTTATACAGTTAAGACTTTCGTGCCTAGACCTTCGTGCTCTTTCTCTTACGCCATATCCGCCCTGAAGCGTACTGCTCATTTAGCTTCTTGTGGGAGAAGGGACACACATAAAAGCTAAAATGAGTCGAATACTCAGTAAGCATTACTTCATACCGTTAAAATATAGAAACATAGGTTTTCAGTCATGCATCTATCATTCCATACATACTATACGTACATGCATATGTACTTTCATTTGGAAACATCACTAACAAGGTTTTTCTTTTTTAAAATGTTTCTCCCGTTGTGCTTTCATTTCTTAAAGAATGTCGTGCATTTATGCATTATTTTCTTTTCACTTTCATAGGCCAGTGCACACTGTTACGCCTTGAGTGTTTGGGTTAGCAGCCCTATGGCCAATGGATTCGCCCATGGCCATGGGTTGGAATCTCATTCTGTTAGGGTGCAGCACTAGGTGCACTACCAGATACTACTGCCCGGCATTATAATCTGCCCATTCGTTCATTGGGTACCCTTCCTTTCATTCATGTGGCCGTTACCTATTTTCATACATCGAGAGACTTTCGTCTCCTTTCAGTCCTTTTCAGTTTCATGGAAAAACGTTGTTTAAAAGCATGGGCTTGAACATCGTCTTTCATGGCGTTTGTAAAACGTCAGTTCTCAGGGAAATTTTAACATCAGTTCGTAGGGACCATTTTAAAAACTTTCTTCATGTTAGTCAAAGCATCAGTTTAATGCTTGGGGCACTGGCTTCGACGTTTCTTTTCTTTTCTATAAAAAATGCGTACAATAGATAATGCGTATAGTCATCCAATTGTTATTTTTTGTGACGTGGCAGGGCGAAATATTGCTCTCTACTAGGGTTTCATAGGTTTCTTTCAATTGGTTCATTCTGCCCTCATGGGTGGCCCTCCGGTGCCTTTGGTTGCCAGTGGGAGTGATAGGGCTTCTCAACCGGAGGCGGTGGACACTATGTAGGGTGGTCAATTGGTTTCATGGGAAAAAAATGGTTTTGGGGTGGGAGACAGACATTCTTTTGCCCAGGCTTTAACCAGACCTTTACCGCAACCTAAATTCAGGTTGCCTCTTCGGAAGCCTAAGATTATTGATGGGGAGTTAGGATTTGTGTTTTCCGACGTTGAGATGGATAGGGCGGGGGAAGACCTGAAGTTTGCTCTTGTTTTGAAATTCCTTTCAAAGAGGCCATCCATAGATGTCTTGCGATTGAAGGTAATTAAAACGTGGGGCTTTAGTGAGGTGCCGATGATCAGCTTCATGGATGAATTTCATGTACTTCTGCATCTTGTGAATGAGAAGGATTATTTGCATGCATGGGCGAGGGAGGGAAGGATTGTGGCTGGCTATCAGTTCCAGTTGCTTAACTTGTCTGTGGATTTTGATGTAAAGAAAGAACCATCCATTGCTACTCAATGGATTTTTCTTCCTAGTTTGCCATTGCTGTTGTATCGGCTGGATTGTCTCCAGATTCTTGCGTCCCGATTCGGAAAGTTTATTGGTACTAATAATGCCACGTTGTATCGGATGCGTGCTACAGGGGCGAGGATATGTGTCGAAGTGGATCTAAAGGTGGAGCCTGTTCAAGGCTTTCCGTTGGTGGTGGGGCAAAAACACAAAGTTTGGCAGGAAGTGGTGTATGAGAAACATGGCTTTTATTGCAACAAGTGTCATCGTTAGGGGCATACAAAGGTGGTATGCAGGATGGGCAATGGGGTCAAGGCGAGACCAGCTGCTAAACCTGGGGTACGGATGGATGGGAGAAAAGGTGAGGTTAAAACCTGGAAAGAGGTGGGAAGGAAGGATAAAAGAATTAATGGAGGCGTTAGTGGAACAAAGGTGATGGTTGAACCCATTGTTACATTTGAAACTATGGAAGAAGGGGATGCTGTAGTTGTAGTGGAGGGAAAGGGAAAAATATAATCGATGAGGAAGGAACGTTTCAGGTCTTTAGGGCAGAGGGTCCGTTGGGGGAGGGATCGGGTGCAAGTGCTCAAGTGGGCGTGAAGGTCCAGAATGAGAAGCACCTTAAGGAGTTAGATGTGGTTGGGGTGGTAGGGAAGAAGGGTAATATGAGTGTTCAGCATTATCAGATAGGTGAGATGGTCCAGAGTAATGTCCAATATGATGAATCTGATGTGGTGGGGGAGGCAGGGATGAAGGATGTCAAAAATGATCTAGAGGGGAAGGCAGTGAGTAGGGTATGGCTGTTGAGCGAAAATGAGCAGGGTGGTCGGGTATTTGTTGAGGCTGGTTCCCTGGGACTAAATGTAGGGATAGAAAAGGGAGAGTTTTGCGAGCAAGTTTGTGAAACTGCTAGTGCAATTTGGTGTCTAGTGATGACTCTTCAAGAGGAGACTGTCTGGTGGACTAATGAGGCGATGTTTTCAACCCGTGATGCTGAAATTAACCAGATGAATATGGTGTCTAAAATTCTCGAACGGGAGAATCAATGTGTGGTTGACAAGAAGGGATTGGATTTAGAGCAGTTTCAGTTGGCTTTTGAAAAGGAGAGCAAGCAGCATGGGTTGGCGTCAGATAAAGTTTATGACTCAGAGGGTACTCAAAATAGAAGCCCAGTGGCAGGAATTCCCAGTAATGGTGTGCGACAATCTCAACAAGTTATTACCTGTCGTGCTAGGCTCTATGACGGGGAAAATAATGGTGTGGAACGTGCGTGGCATAGGCACATTGAAGAAACGCTTGGGAAGGTTGGTAAGGAAATTTTTAGTATCTGTGTTTGCCATTTCGGAACCAATTATGAAGGAGGACTCGATGTTTCACTTTGCACAGTATTTAGAGTTTGCTAATTATTGCTCGAATGAAGCAATGGGAGGTAAAATTTGGGTGATGTTTTATGGGACACCGTCGATATTTACCACATGATTATAAATGGCATTCAAATAGAGCGATGTTTGATGGAAGGGTTGAGCGCAGGTCAACACTGCTAGAGTTGTCTGGGAATGATATTATCGAGTAATTGGGGGATGTTTTAGAAATCAGATTTGGGAAAAGTACAATATTTCAAAAGAGAAAATGACAAGCAACAATGTTGAATTGGGCAAAAAAAAGTATTTTTTTCGAGCTGTCATACTGTCTACCTTAACACTGCACCACAATCTAGATATTAAGCACATTGATAAAAATATATGTGAGAATATATTAGGCACTCTGATGTCAATAGAAGGGAAGATAAAACATACAGCTAACTCTTGTAAAAACTCAAATGAGTTAGGGATAAGATCAGAGTTGCATTTGTAAGATAATGGGCCGTCAACCTATATGCCCATCGGATGGTATATACTTTCAAATGATGAGAGAAAGAAATTATGTGATTGGTTCATAACAATCAAACTACCCGATGGTTATACTTCAAGCATGTCAAAATGTGTTCAAACACATAATTGGAAGATAATTGGACTTAAAATTCACAACTGTCATGTATTTCTGCAGTGTCTGTTGCTAGTTGGTGTGCATGGAAAGCTTACCTAAGATGTATGTACAGCTCTCACAAAATTAGGGGGATTGCTCAGGGACATTTGTAGTAGAACATTGAAAGTTGATGCATTGAAAGTGGATGTATTCTATTGAATGATTTTTGGAAAAACTTAAGCAATCTGTGGGGAATAAAGCTCATCTAAAAGGTTCGATTGCAGAGTCATACATTGATAATGAGTAGCATACCTTTTGTTCAATGTATTTCTGTGGGGTTGATACTAGACTTACAAGACCAGATCGTAATTATAAAGGTGGACAAATGGGAGTCTCTTCGGCATTTTTCATATTTTCCTAGACCGTACGTCCCATAAGCGCACAAGGGGGCTATGACCTATGTGGGCGAGAGTTTGAAAGCTCGATAGTATGTCTTGAATAACTGTACAGAAATTGACCACTACTTGAGGTTAGTGATGATCCTTTAAATAAATAGTATCTAATTTAAGTTCATGCATAATAATATAGTATTACTTGTTATAAATTAATAGTTCACATGTACATGCGCAACAAATATATACAACTACTTCGCACGAATGGTGTAATTGACATAAAAAAGACGCAGGAAGAGGAATTTGACTAATGGTTTGAACATACGGTATTACTGTAAAGCCACATCTTCTAATACGAACTACATACCACTAAACTCCAAAAATTTCTATCTAACATTGATATAACTATAATAATATTTATTGATGTAGGCTGTATCAAAATATGGTGAAAATTCAGAAGAAATCTCACCAGAATTGTATGCTCTGGCATGTGGTCCGTCAAGGCGGACCATCCAATACTCAGGATGTTTCATGTGTGTATATAGATTTCACACAGCTAACAAAGAACGATATAGGAAAACTCGAAATTGCGGGGTTGTAGTCGAATGAAGCCATGGGGATGATAACATTGACTTCTACAAAATTGTGGAAGATATCATTGCGTTAAAGTATGTGGGGGGATATATGGTCTAGTTGTTTGAATGTAATTGGTGAGATGTCTCAAATCTTGGGTTGGGAGTACATAACGATAAATATTTTGTGAGTGTCAATACATCTTGCACGTGGTATGAGAACGATCATTTCGTTCTTGCTTGCCAAGTAAATCAAGATTTTTATTTAGATGATCCAGAGTAAAGAAACCTATGGCGGGTAGTGAAGAAGTTTGCACTAAGAAATGTATATGATTACATTCCAGAGGCAAACAAACCACATGAAGAAGTTGATAGTTTAGTAAATGAAGAAGCATATCAAGAAAACGAATCAAGCATCAATCTATTTGTTGATCTAAGTCAATATGACATGGTCTCATTGCGTAGAGAAGATATTCAACTCAAAGTAATTAAGAGTGAAATGTCGGAAGAAAATGAATCAACTGAAATGTCTAATAAGGATGAGGGTGATTGGTCCAACAAAACCAATAGTAAATGAATTTCAAACAGATATTTTTGTAAGTATTATTCTTATAAATATCCGTAGCGTTCGGATGTAAAAAGTTATGTCCAAATGTTACTTTATGTGACTGATCTTGACCATCACAAAAACACTGAACGTTCGAACGTTACTCCAAACTCAACACCTCCAACTGTCACTAAAAATACTTTTAGTGACGGTTCAACAGTAAACCGTTACCAAATATTTTATGTGACGCACATTAGGTGACGGTCGTGGTGACGGTTTCAAACCATCACCAAATGTCTTTAATGACATATTGGTTATTTTTTGTGGCGGTTTCTTCTGTCACAAAGACTATTTGTGTTGTAGCGAGAGAAGGTAGGATATTGGATGAATTTGGTAGTAGATAGGAATCGATTATGTTTTTCACAGATTAAGCTTTTCAATCTACCAGTCTTTTATATATATATATATATATATATATCTATGGAAAAGAACTTGCATGATGGTATTAGCTCATGTACGGCCGGTGGGATGCAATGCCTGAAAATTAGAACGGCCTTCTTTTTATTTTTCCTATCCTTCTTCCAGAAAATTATTAATTTCGTATATTCTGGGTAAAGCCGGGCAGTCTTTATATAGATGAATCTGATTCTCCAGTCTTTTTCATTCAAACTCCAAATCTTAATTAAAAAAAAGGTATCTTAACCCTCTTTGAACAGTAATTTTTTATGTGAGAATAAAACAGAATAGAAATAATCAATATTTATGCAAGTGACGATTAGCATTAACGCTAGCATATATACTTATTTTGCATTAATTTGAATGGAAATAATCAATATTTCCCATGTGTATGGTATTGTCCTGTGTCTGTAACAGCATGCGGAGTTCGAAATCAAATTCCATAAAAAAGTACTTGATTGTGTCTTTCGGCCTAACACCAATGAATTAGAGATGGATAGACATTTGATTATGATCCGACAAGTGACATCATGAATTGATCTAGAATGTCATTGATTTGAGTCACAAGAGCGTTATTGTGAGTTGACAATTGTTCGAGATTATTCTAGCATGCATGCTTACAATAATGTGAATAAGTTTTCGCCGAGTTAATTGGGATGAGAGATATTGTCATGACCACAACAACTATGGAAATCCAAGTCCCGGCCAAATCTACTCAAAACCATGCACTAATTAACCATCTAACCCATATTGTTACATCAATACGGCAGGATCTCCTATAAGTAGTGAACGTACGGAAAAAGGAAGAGAAAGGAAATAAGTGCAGAAACATGAGCCTAGCTAGCTAGTTATAAGCTATATATATATACACGTATATGCGCCTACAATATGTGACCATCATCACCTGACAGATAACTTACAGTACGTATAATCTTCATCAGAAGTACTTGACTTCGCTATAGATCACGAGGGGATTTGGGCCCCTAATAATATTGTTGCCAGTACTCATGGTAATATTAATAGCACTCGTGACGTTGCCTTTGGTAACATGATGATCAGCTTCTTTCATCTGAGCAGGAACCTCGCTCATGGTCTCCTGATGATGAATATTATTCTTACCATGATGATATGCACGCGTCGGAGGAGGTGGTGGTGGAAGCCAGTACCCATACCTTCTGGGTCGGGCGCCGGTGCCGTAGAATTTGTCTATTATAGCAAAGCCTTCCAACCCAACTTTGACAAGCTTATCTGCCTGAGGCTGAGATGCCATATATATATATATATAATATATATATATATGCCAAATCTACAGATCAAGTTGCTGCTTAATTTCTCTCTTAACTGTCTTGTGTTTAGGGTTACAGGCCAATTTATACTCGATCGATCGGAACATTGCATGCAATGCCCGTAGTGGTTGGCCCACAAATCGTTATTTTCAAATATAGATATTACACAGAAAATACTACAATTAGAAAAGAAAATTTGGCCGGTGATTCTTTCTAGATCTTTTCTTTTCTTTTCTTTATTCCTGTGGATTTTCTAATTCATGAGCCTATTTTAGAATATGCTAAGAGTTAGAGATATCATTATAATGTTCATTCGAGGGCTGATATTACCACCACTGCCATTAATGTCATTAATCAAGGGGTTCTGGGTTGCTCACACTCCTTATAATAAAGTCCAAATTATGGGGCTGTCATTCCTTGAAAGAAGGGTCACGTCACTACAACAAAATCGATTTTTTGAGACAAAATTTATTTCCTCCCTAAAAGTCATTTTTTGAGATGAAATTTAAATTGTCTCAAAAATTGATGACTTTACAAAATTGTTTGAACGTAAAAATATTCGTTCGAACATTATTTTTTGTGACGAATTAAAGTGTCTCCAAAAGTATTTTCCGTTCAAATGGAAAAATTTACGTTTGAATGGAAAAATCTTAGCGGAGAAGTATTTTATTATGACGGGAAAAGTTCAAAAGCGTTCGACTGATAATTATGTGTTCGAACGGATAATATTTGGGGCCAAAAAATGGCAGGAAGGTTTCTAAACTGTTTGAACGGAATATATTTAGTACGAACGTATTCAAACACCACATTTATACATTCGAACGTATAATATTAATATTAGTACGTAATTCAAAATATTAAAAATATATATCAGCCATATATAATATATATTACAAATTCATTAATTAATTTTATGTAATTAATTTAAAAATATTTTAATGATTTATTTTATGTTAAATAAGATTTTTAGTTAAATAAATATTATAAGCCATACACCACATAATATAAATCAATAATTACTCCAGAAAAGATAAAATATTTAATTTACAAATAAAGCAAATTATCATAAGACCATATATATTGTCCATAACTATAAAAAATATATATATATATAAAGGTAGAAACTATGACTGTGATGCGAGGTCTCTGTACACATCCTTGACTGCAACTAATTATCTCTCTACCTGTGTTAGTCGAGTACCAAGCGTGACCTGAGTTGCATTATTGGCATTAATCTCTATAAGTAACTCATCAACCCCTATACGTAACTCAAATACGCTAGCCATAATCTCTATACGCAACTCAGTCATGGCACTATGCATTGCAGTATGCACTACATCGATCACTGTTGATGTGTGCATGCCGATCTCAACCATCTCCTCGCAAGTAGATGTGCGTGATGCCTCGGCCTGTATAGATGTCTCACCAGCCGATACTCCGGTATCTCTCGGATGTCCATCTCTCTGAATATCACCCCTGTCGTCAGGAACAGGTCCACGAAAATGAAATCTCAAGTGTCACATGCTCTGTGACAAGGTAATGTTGTTGATTGGTCCCATCAGCTAGTGTGAACGCTTGGCAACTCCTGGTGCAACCTCGGAATGTAGCAAAAATCGAGTGTTTAGGATCTCGAACAGCAGTATATCTGTCGTAATGTACCAAGCCTCTAATTGGATCCTCTCAAATATATACCCCACGAGGTCGATCGGAATGCCACAAGCGACCTGTATCATAAATCTCACTCGATCCATGCCAATCTCGGTCTTGTGCTACCGAGGGTTAATATTGTTGGCGATAATCAAATTCATGATCTTGAAGAAAGAAGATAAATTTGCCTGCTTAATGTTATTCATCCCATCGTATGCTAGAGCATCTAGACCAACAATCAAGTCTCAGACCTCGTCATTAGCAAGTGTATCGTTCTCATATGTGTAAACTGGTGGATCGTCCTGAGACATTTCTACATCACCTGAAGGATAAAACTCTCTAGGCAGCAGGTTCAGATAGGCATCGACCAACCTAGGAATACCGAGATATGCAGTGAGTCCGTCCACTGAAAATATAACAGGTGCTCCTTGGACACAGATCCTGTATGCCCCTTCATAGTCTGGGCTGGCACCACCGAACTTTTTATAGAACTCAACAACGATCTCAATGTAGGAAATCAACTCCATTCTTTCTTTTCACTGATCTAAGATTAGTGTCCAACCACTATCATTGAATACTGATGGGAGGGAATGACCCTCCCATACAAGAGCCACAAAATCAGACAGATTTAGCTGCCGCTCAAGTAAAACAATCTGCTCGCGAACTGTTTGGATGGAAGGTTCTCCTGATCTACCACATTTACGACCCTTATAAGACATTGTAATGAACTTGAAATTGCAAAAAATATACATATATATTTAACATTAGTGATAAAATTTAATATGAGAAAAGATTTAAAAAATTATATAGTTATATCAATTTAATAAATTAATTGATTGAACAATTCAATGAAACTATGAAAACAATTTAATAATAAGGTAAGACAAAATAAATATTTACGCTCGAATGGTTAAAAAGTGGTCGAACGGAATTCATACCGTTAGACATGTTAGTAAAGTGTTCGATGGCTGAGTCAACTCATCTGGGCATGGAAACGCTTAAAATTACATCGTTTCCGTGGGTTTCTTCAACAAAAAACATCTTGATTTTTAAATATCTTACAGTGGATTTGTAGTGTTCTATGGTGGATTTGATGAAAAAATACAATTTTTCTAAAAATAAAAAATAAAACCAAAAAACTAAAAAAATAAACGGTGAAATAATGTTTAAAGTACATACCTTTGCCTAGGAGGGAGATTGCTTGACTTTGGTAGTGAGTCCGGCGGCAGACGGCGGCGATTCGACAGCATTCAAATGATGTTCTCTTGTTTTCAAACGGTGGGGACAGCGGAGCTACTCGGGAAAACTTATATGCCCAGAACCATTCGAACGTTAAATATAACGTTCGAACGTTTTTAATTAACTGTTTGAACGTTATTATTTAGCTTTCGAACGGATTTGTTTAAATTTTAGTAAAAATTTTTAGTATATTATGTTATATTTATAATCCAATAATTTAATATAATATATATACTATTATAATATAATAGCAATATATTATAAGCTTTACTATGAAACAAATATATATGATAATCTATATATATATATATGATAGTATATAGTACTATATACTATATACTATGAGTTTATACTTAACTAATAGTACATTATATATTATATTATATTTGTTTATATTAACTAATATATTGTAATAGTATATAATATATAATATATTTTAACTAATATATAATATATGTTATATATTAATAGTATGTAGTAATAGTATGTAGTACTATATAATATGATAGTAATAGTATAGTAATATATATATATATGATAGTAATAGTATATAGTTTATATGTTTATACTATATAGTATATACTATTATCATTTATTATATATTAACTAATATATAATATATGATAATATATTATACTATATTAGTATAATATATATTATACTAGTTTATACTTAACTATATATTAGTATATATATGATTGTGTGTTTTACTAATACATATGATCTTATAGTTTTCATATAATGATGAAAATAAATATATTTAAACATTAAGGTGATGTGTATCGAACGGTTTTCGATGGCTTTATTTTCGTTTGATCGGTAAAAAAACGTTTCGAACTGTTTATTTGTAGTGGTGGGAAAATTTACTGCCATTTAATGACTATTAAGTACCGTTCGAATGATATTTTCACATTCGAACAGTGTTGGGGAAATTTCTGCTGGCGGGAGTTTTTGCGCGCTGAGCATTTTCACGTTCGACCGTAATGTAATTACATTCGAACGGTTAGTCAGAACTTATAAACTCCCCGCACGCCCTCAGTCCCTCATTTCTTCTTTCCTATTTTCCTTTCTTCTCCATTTTCTCTCTAAATTCTTCCATTTTCTCTACACAATCATTCAATCTATCATCTTGCAAAGAGGATGGCACACTTATTTTGCTCATAGGTATGACTTTCTTTTTCATTTTACTTCAAATTCTATTATTGATTCTATTTTTTTATATAGATTTTGTATGTGTTTATTAGATTAAACGCAAAATATATGTTTGTGAAGTTGTTTATTAGAATAAACGTTGTGGATATATTATGTAGGTATTTATTAGGTTAAACACAAAATCTTTATAAAATGTAGGTGTTTATAGTTTATATATATATATTGTGTAGGTGTTTATTAGATTAAACACAAAATATGTTTGTTAGGGGTTGTTATTTGAAGTGTATGTTTGTAGTGTTTTCTGAATATAAGTTTGTTATGTTTTGTGAGGTGATTGTGTCTCGTACGAATTGATTGGTTTATGGAATCTGGGTTGAGACAGTTTGAACGTGGTAATATTACGTTCGAACGGATATATGAGTTTGAACGTTCATTTATGTGTTCGAACAGTTTGCTCATGAGTGATCTATAATTGACTTAGAGATAATTAATATAAGAATTATTAATAACTTAACTCATTTTAATACTTAGAAGAAAATACTTGTTAAAACTATCTTACAATTAAATTAAAAATTAATCAAATTAAATTATAAATCACTTAGAATGTTGGAATATAAGAATTATTAATACTTAACCTCATATTAATACTTAAAAGATAATAGTTGTAAAAATTATATTACTACTAACTTAAAATTTTATTAAATTAATTTATAATTGACTTAGAAATAATTAATATAAGAATTATGAGTACTAGTAACTCATTTTAATACTTAGAAGAAAATACTTGTAAAAGCTATCTAAAAATTAAATTAAAAAGTAATCAAATTAAATTATAAATCACTTAGAATGTCGGAATATAAGAATTATTAATACTTAAACTCATATTAATACTTAAAAGATAATAGTTGTAAAAATTATATTACAACTAACTTAAAAATTTATTAAATTAATTTATAATTGACTTAGAAATAATTAATATAAGAATTATGAGTACTAGTAACTCATTTTAATACTTAGAAGAAAATACCCGTAAAAACTGTCTTACAATTAAATTAAAAATTAATGAAATTAAATTATAAATGACTTAGAATGTCGAAATATAAGAATACTTAAACTCATATTAATACTTTTACAATAATAATTGTAGAAATTATATTACAATTAACTTAAAAATTAATTAAATTAAATTCTAAATGACTTAGAAATAATACCATAAGAATTATTAATACTTAAAAGATAATAATTTTTTTATTATTGTTGTGTTTAAATATTATATCTTCTACTTGCCATTGTGTTTAAACCTTAGACCCAATCGAGAGTTATCAATCATGTTGAACGATTGATTGATAACTCTTGAATTGTCTAAAGTAGATAGTTTGGGATTGTAAAATCATTCTCGCAAACTATCAAACTATATATGTTGCATCCGACATTATGATTTTGGTAGAGTCACCCCTTATTGTTCTTTGGATATGCAGTTTCGGTGATTGTGGATCGATGTATTACTCGTTGGTATACATGACCAAACGAGCATATTTGGAGAACTAGAGGGAGATGCTGCCAAAATTTTGTTCGACGTTACAGATAATAGTTAGTAGGTTGGCGATTATGATCTTACAATCCCGAATGGGATAGAACCAACTACCCGGTGAAATGAAGAAATTGCACAATATGTTAGATAATTGATTGTTTGTTAATGCACGTGACTGTTTGCAATAGGATATTAGACATGGATAAGAGTTGGATGCGAGTTAGAGATCGGTTGGGTGAGGATTACAATGTATATTCTGAAGGAGTTAAGAAATTTTTAGAGTTCGCATACTGTACAATTGGTAGTGACGTTGTATTAGATGCCCATGCTGACTTTGCAAGAATTTGTCTTCTCATAAGATAAGGTTGCTGAGGGCGGATTTGTTTGTCAAAGGTATTAACCAAGGTTATACCGATTGGGTCTTACATGGAGAACCGTATCCAACGTCATTCGAACTTCAAAATGAAGAAGAAGACATCAATGAAGATGTACATCCTGAAGTTATTGGTGACGATCCTGAAGAGGATATCGAGCAAATGCTGGGCGACATTGGTGCAATAATGTTTATGGATGAAAGTGGAATAGATCCATCAAACTCAAATGATCCGTGCCATAACACTTTTATCCACTTGTGGAATGATTCATAGTTTGAGTTATATCCAGGGTGTAAAAGGTACAGTAAGTTGTCATTTTCAGTTAGACTACTTCATATAAAATCTATATGCCGAATATCTATTAAGGTTGTCAATATGTTACTTGAGCTGTTTAAAGAGGCACTTCCATCAAACAATATTTTACCCAATTGAACAAGTATCCAATTTTCCATGAATCAAGATGGACAACTGAGAAGCAGAATGTGCCGCATAAGGTTGTACGTCACTTTCTGTTGATACCTAGATTACAACGGTTATTTATGTCATGTTCAATAGCTATGGATATGACATGGCACTCATCATCTAGAATCAAGAATGATAATAGTTGTCACATCCTGCAGACTCTTAAGTTTGGAAGGAATTTGACTGGAACACCCATGGTTTGCTGAAGAACCTCATAATGCTCGACATGGGTTAGCAATAGATGAATTTAATCCGTTTAGGAACATAAGTACTAGTCATAACACTCGGCCAGTTGTACTTATGCCGTATAATCTACTACAGTGGAAATGTATGAAAGATTCATATTTAATGATGAGTTTGCTCATTCCAGGTCCAAGATCAGTGGGAAATAATATAGACATACACTTACAGCCACTGATAGTAGAATTGAAAGATTTGTGGGAGAATGGAGTCTTAACATTTGATTCATCAACATGCAAGTCGTTCAAGATGCATGATGCTGTATTATGGACAATAAATGATTTTCCTGCTTATGAAAACTTTTCAAGTTGGACCACTAAGGGGAAATTGAACTTGAACCACTAAGGGGAAATTGGCATGTCCGACTTGTAACAAACATACCCAATCTGAATGGCTTATGTATGGAAGAAACTATGCTTCATTGGTCATCGTCAATTTTTACTTGATCACCATAGATGGTGTGGAAATGGTAGGATGTTTGATAGCATTATTGAATGGGGGCACCCTCCACCATTCTTGTCTAGCGAAGATGTTACGACACAATTTGTGAATGTCGAAAGTAATGATTTTGGTAAAAAACAACAAAAGAGAAAACGAAGTGCGAATGAGTTGAATTGAACAAAAAAGAGTATATTTTTTGAACTCCCGTACTGGTCGACGTTAAAATTGCGGCATAGTCTCGATGTTATACATATTGAAAAAAATATATTTGAATCCGTATTAGAAACATTGATATCAATTGAAGGTAAAATGAAGAATAATATAAACTCACGTAAAGATCTAAAGCGGTTGGAAATTAGACCTGAAATGCACTTGCAACAAAGTGGTTCGTTTGTTTACATGCCAATTAGGTGGTATACATTGTCAAAGAACGAAAGAGCTACATTTTGTGAGTAGTTGCAGAAGATTAAATTACCGGACGGGTATGCCTCGAATCTAACAAGGTGCGTGCGAACAACTGACTAAAAAATTACTGGACTAAAAAATCATGATTGTCATATATTTTTACAACGTCTCTTGCCTGCTGGTATTCGTGGGTTCTTGACCAAAGATGTGTGAGTTACGTTAATTGAGTTGGGTATATTTTTTAAAGATTTATATGCAAGAACGTTGAATGTATTTGGATCGTATGAAACAAGAAATTGCACTAATATTGTGTAAGTTGGAGAGTATTTACCCACCGTCATTTTTTGACATAATGGTTCACTTAGCCGTTCATTTGCCACGTGAGGCTCGGCTTGCAGGACCAGTCCAGTATAGGTTGATGTATCCCATTGAACGATTTCTTGGAAAGTTGAAATGAAAAGTGGGTAATAAGGCCCATCCAGAAGGATCAATTGCAGAAACATATATTGATGATGAGTGGCATATATTCTGTTCCAAATACTTCCACGGTGTTGACACAAGGTTTGATCAATCGGAAAGAAACTTTGATGTTGAGCAAGCAAGACAACGGAGTGGATTTTCTGTATTTTCTCAACAAGTACGTCCACTTGGCGCTCAGGGTGATTATGATTTGTGTGAAAGGGAGTTGGAGAAAGCCCAGTGGTACATGCTAAATAATTGCCCAGAGATTGAGAGCCACTTGAAGTAAGTTCAACTGAATTATTAATTAATCATATGAATTTACTTGTTAAACAATTATAAAAATATACTTATTGTTCATAATTTTGAATTTCAGTGATCATATTAACGTGCTCAAAAAACTAGAAGTAAATGATATAGACCTAAGGCATGAACAGGAGTTCCCGAAATGGTTCGAACAACAGGTAATGATATTAATATAGATGCAATTTTGCACTAATATATTTAAGATAAAGGGGAACAGTTGACCAGTTGAATGTTTATACTTTATTTAATATGTAGGTTGTACAAATGCATGCAAGTAATTTGAACGATATATCAGACGAACTATAAGCATTGGCATGTGGCCCATCGAGACGTGCTATTCGATATTCTGCATGTATTTCTCAAGGAAGTAGGTATCACACAATTAGTCGAGAACTTTATAGAAAAACATAAAATAGTGATGTCCTTGTCGAAGGCAGTCATGATGGACAATGTTGATTTCTATAGAGTTATCGTAGATATAATTGGACTGAGCTATGTGGGGGAGCTTGTGGTTTATATATTTAAGTGTGATTGGTGAGATTTAAGCAATCCTCGAAAAAGAAAATGCCAGGATGAATATTTTCTCAGTATTAATACATATAAAAAATGGTATGAAGATGATCCTTTTATTTTGGCTTCCCAAGCATCTCAAGTATTCTATTTAGAAGATGCTCAGTTAGGAAATCAATGGCAAGTAGTACAAAAGTTTTCTCTTAGAAATATTTATGACATTATTCCTGAGGCGGAGGGACAAAAAGAAGAAGATGATCCCTCTATTTAAGAAGTATACCAAGAGAGTCAAGATACCTTAAACTTATTTGTGGATTTGAGCCAGTATGAGATGATCCCATTACATAGGGAAGATATTGAGGCTAAAATAGTTGAGGCGACAATTGATCAAAGTGTTGAGTTATTTGAAGTATTTATAGATTATGAGACAAATCTATAAATGAAACTGATACAGATGATTGACCACGATTTTGTGTTCACGTTATATAGTATCTCGCAATTATGCCACCAAAGAGGAAGGAAGTTCGCATCCCATCTTCACCTATTCTTAGCTCTCTGCTTAACTCACCATTAGAGACTGATTCTATGGAACAAGGTAAATAGCTAATACTTATTTTTTCAATTAAGATATATGATAATTGATACAGGATAAATAACTAATATTATTTTATAGATATAACAGTACAATCTCGTCATGGATGAGGCACTACTAGAGGCGTAACGTTGGAGAAATATCGTAAAGTATGTAAGATTAAGGTCAACTTTCCTGACGAACAATCCAGAGGAGAGAGACAACAAGGAGCTTGGCTTACATCGCATGTGGGTACTCTTACACGGACTTATACACCTTTGGCTACGAGTTCATGGCATAAAGTCCCGCAAGATGTGAAAGAGTTTATAAAGAAGTGTTGTTTGGTACGTAATATTTAAATAATAAATTTATATTGATATTATTTAATTTTCTAAATGATAATATCTTTGTGTATATACTTTTTCAATGATGAATTCGAATTAAATTTTGGTCAGAGAAAGGAGCGTAGGATTGTCGAAGAGTTGATGTGTAATGCATTCTGCAAGTATAAGGCGAGTTGTCACGAGCATTACAAGAAGTACAAGAACAAAGAAGATGCACGCCAGCATCCTTTTCAGGATGTCCAACCTGAAGAATGGCAAAAACTTTGCGACATGTTTGAGGATCCATCATATAAGGTAAAATAAATGAATTCTTTGTGTCAGATTTTTAATTTTTACTTACTAACTTTTACAAATTCTATACAGAAGCGAAGTTTTATAAACAAAAAAAAAAAAGATCAAAGTTGAAGATTCATCATCATGCAGGCTCAAGATTTCAATTATTGTGTCAATATTAATTTTATATATTGTGTGTAGGATAAAATGGTTGCCCTTTGTGCTGAAGCTGCATCAGATTAGAATTCATCAACAAGTGATGTTGAAATTTTTACACAAGTTTTAGGTCAACGTTCAGGATATTTGAGGGGCTTGGGTTGTTGTGTAAAGCCTTCAGGCTCTTCATCAACGTCAAGCACTACTACCATTGCGTTAGAGAATGCAAATTATAGAGGCTCAATTGACAAAACAAGTAGACATGGAGATGCGCATAAAACAACAAGAAAATCAACAAAGAGATATGCAACTCCAAATGCAAGAACAACAAAGACAGATGCAGCTTCAAATGCAGATGTTTATGCAACAATTCAGGCCTTCAAGCAATTAATTTTCTTTAGAAGTGTTTTTGCATATTGAACAATTATATATCATGTATTGATAATTTTGTTAGTATTATTAGTACTTTATGTCATTTAGTTCTGACTTATTAGATTAGTTTTATTTATATTGAACAATTTGTAATGTATTTTTGAAATATAAATATCTATTTGGTTTTAAATTACTATTGTCAATGAAAAATAATAACCGTTCGAACTATCATCGAACGTTCGAATATATATAAATCGAACATAATTGTTCGAACATCGCATGTTAAAGTTCGAATGGTAAAAAATTTGCTCTCCGTTAGAACGGGCAATGCACCATTTGTGATCGATCGACCAGCCACAAAGTTCCCGTTCGAATAGTCCATAATTGTTCGAACGTTATTTCAGACGTTTGAACGACTTTTCGAGACGAATTTAAATCGTCCAGAAAAAAAATCTATTCGAACGTGATCGAATGGTCTAGCTTAATTTCATCCCAAAAGATATTTTTTGGAATGAATTTGTGATTTTCGTCCCAAAATACCTTTTGGGACAGTTTTCTAGAGACGACTTTGGGACATTTTTTTTAATACCCAAAATATTTGTTGGGATGAAATGCAAGGATTTTGGGATGAAAATTTTCGTTCCAAAATCCCTTTTTTGTTGTAATGCATTAAGGCATTTTATAAACTTTTTTCTTTTTTAAAATATTTTGAAAAAACAAAGGATTCTTTAAGAATTTTACATTCAAATATTAATTCAAAGAATTAATAGCTATTTTTCTGATCATTGTTTTTAGAGGAACAGCTATTTATTATCACAAAATCAAATTAACCAAACAATTAAGTTATTTTAATTTAAGGACTTAAAATTCTACAAACTAAACTTACCCTTACACCCTATAAGGAAAATATTTTTCCCAAATTAAGTAAATAAATATGTACCTAAATGTCAAGTAACGTTGCAATATTTGATAATAAATATTTAAGATGAATGTTACATACAGTCGTAGAGTACACTAACACCGCACAATCTTTTAAAAAATAGTGAGATCTATTATTAAAAAATAATTCATATGAATTCCGTATTTATCACCTTTTAAAATTAAAAATTACGCAGCCTTTACGCATTCCAAAACTGTAAATATCATTTCTCATTACTGATCAAATACTTATCTATCAATCCATGCTTTATATTTTAAAAAATCTTGTTTAGAACATGATATATATCGGGACGTTCAAATTCAATATATATAGTTTAAAACGAAATTCTA
>QEOT01005378.1:65712-104156 GCA_003123785.1 Pterocarya stenoptera
TATATATATATAAACACGTCGGCAAATGCTGTCCTGATCACCTTATCGGTTAATATCTCCTTAATTATTATATTTCTTTTTATATCTATAATTAATGTTGGTGATCAGTGGTCTGATGGTATATAGCCGGTTCACCAAATAAAAAACCTGGATTCGAACTACGTACAACCCTTGTCAAAAAAGAAATAGAGTTAAGTTTTGTGCATATATTTTTTAATGAAAACCAAAAGAAAAGGGCCAGCGAACAGTCTAAAACAAGCATGAAGCAGCTAGCTAGCTAGCTTGATCTGTCGATAACTTATACGCCATTTAATAATTTGTTAAGGTCGTGTGATTAAAATCTGTGACATGTTACGTATTTTTCATTTGATAGTATCAAGTTTTGATAACTGGCCATAATTTTCTCAAAACTCTTGTGGAGTATATACTACAAAATATATATCATGTTAATTAAACGATAATATCTACCTAATTTTCATTCGATAGAATTCGCTCTGATTGTTGAGATTTTATGCCGGGCCAGATTTTGAAACTCAAAGTTGGATGGCCAATGCCCAGATTCAGTTTTAACTATTTTCTCTGGGCAGCAAGCTTCACCAACTGATTTGTACTGTGAGTTACGAGAAACCATGAGAGAATTTAAAATACATGATTTCTAGTGGATTTTTCCTCCAAACGACGAAGGAACGTTGGCCGATGCCAAACGATGTAAATCTGTATGTCTCATTCACTATTTATATTTGTTATATTTATTTTATATTTACTAAGATGGATGTATGCACAGACATTTTACCACGCCTCAAACCACTGTTATGGGCTCCAAACGACACCGACCAAGACGCAAACCATCACCGTGGGCTAGAAATGACTTTTTCTCTCATTCCAGCCTGTCCCTACATAACAGGTCTTAACAACTGAGGTCATTTGTGGGATTATTTATTTTCTACATCAGAAGTGGGAGAATGTTACTCTTTCGACATACGAAATCAGCCCCGAACAAGCAGTTAAATTCCTCTCAAATAAGTGTTATCAACTTTAGATCTATTATTTTTACAAATACTTGCAAGCTACTATAAAACCAAGGGGCGAGAACCCAAAGCTCAGGAATGGCTATGCACTTTAAGTGCGTAGTGTACAGTACGTTGGTAGAGGTCGGACATGCACAATGAACTCACTTAGAGTGCACAGTGCACAATGCAACATGGGTCACCGTGCACCCAAGAAGCAAACGCCAACCCATCGTGGGCCAAGTATAGGCCCTAGCGACCACCACGTGGACCATAGACATCTTTTGTCGTCACCAAAGTGGTCCCTAACCTTGGAGGCGGTGTCTGCCACAACAACCGCATGCATGTGAAAGCTCCTCACCTACCAACCATAGACCAGGAGAGGTGTCGACAGGCACCATGTGGACCGCCCAGAGTCTTCTGTCTTCGCCACGGTTGACCTCAACAGCAGCTACAAATGTACACCCAAATGGCTCACGGTAGATGGCCGTGAGCCTGAAAAGGATGCTGGCAGGCATCACGTGCATCGCTGGTGACCTTTGTCGCCATTGAGGTAACCCCGACAAGGGCAACATGCACACCATGCACGAGGGGTGCTACAGGTCCAAGTCGTCGTGCACCAACTAGAGCCTCTCCCAGCAACGTTTATGGATTGGTGGGGTGACCACCAGCCACGACCAGGACCACCGAAGATTTCTGTTTTCGGTAGGATATTTATGACCCAGTCCCCGCCCTGGGCACCCTCACATAGGTGGGCAAGAACTTGCTCGAACACCCTCCACAGCCTCAGCCTACTTAGCCTAAGCTTGCTTGGGCTTGGGCTTGCTCATCCAGAGCTCCTTAGCCAAGTTCCCTAGCCACATGGAGTTACATGGCCACAGAAAGGTGCCTGACCAAAGAGAAGTTGCTCAGTCACACATTGCATGCGCCATGCAACGACCAATGTTTCATACTCGGCTAGAGTGATAATCAATGACCATGAGCTCCTCGGCCCTACACAGTTGCTCACCTATAGGGAGTTACTCGGCTGTTGTAACATCCGCTTCCCTAAGGTTAGGAATGTCATGTATATATATGTAACTAAAGACAGGTAAGAGACTTGCATAAATTAAAAAAAACAAAACATTGTTCATTCCAAAAGAAAACTTAAGTTAAACCATTTTCAAAAAAACATAGTTATATCCAAGTTTCCAAACCAACTAAATTAAAAGAAATCATAAATATAGTCTAAGGTTCATTAGTCCGCTCCTTCTAAACTTGGCCCGCCTACTCATAGTCCTCATTCTCCTCATCTGGTGGTTAAAAAATATGAGATAAAACTAAAAAGAGTCAAAAACTCAGTAAGAACTCACCACAACGTAAACATAATAATTGAAAGGCTTTAATAAAATTTTCTTATTGAATAAAATTCTTGTGATATCATGCTGAATAAAATGTATATCATTTCATGTTGATAAAATTCATGTCATATCATATTTATGCTCATGCTCATGTTAATGCTATGCATAACTGTCTTGACTTATCTGAATTAATTGACTAATCTGACTGGCCCACACACTTAATCCTGTGTACAAGGTTGTGCACCGGCCCCACATCCCGCTGCAGCAAGGCGAGCCACTGAGTAGTATTCTGACATACTACGGTGGACCATGCTTGAGTCCGTGGCTTGCACATCCACCTTGAATACTGAACTGAAAGGCCATCTGATTAACTGATCTGACTTTATCTTATCTTACACTTGAAGTTAAGATAACTTACTTATCTTATGCAACGTGATATGCATGACATTCATACTAATATAAATAATTATAAAATGCTGAACCTGAACATGATACGGAAAATTAACATAATCATATGCTATGATGACTAATATGCTTATATAGATCGTAACATGCATGGTACATAAAAAGAACGGCTATCAAAGAACTGGCTTTAATAGTAATATTCTAACTATATGTTAATCCTAATTTGTGATCAAATTACTTACCTCTTAGTGCTGCTTTAACAACCTCACTTTTTAGTTCGTTACCTATATGAATCACTAGTTGTCACTAATTTTCTAGAAAAACATGTCATCGTATTCCACTAAACTAACCACTATCTAGAGAAAATAGTTTAAAACATTTGGTAATGTCCTACTAATTTCATTTAATATTTAAACACTAACATCATATCAAATCTTTCAATTATACTTAGTAACTCAATTTATACTTACTGCAAATTTATTAAACAAGTCAAGAAATTCAATTAAAAAATAGATTTAATTGTATTCAAAATAATTAAGAACTAAAATCAGAATTCTCATATAATGTTGCTATAATTTGGTTTATTAAAAAAAATATAATACTAAAAGACATATTTTAACTCCTACATATTTCTAAAAAAATTAGATTTCTAGGCCAGTTCTTTCAAAATAATGTTTTTGGGCTCACTTAAATAGATTACCCAACTTAAAAATAGTTTTGTGTTTTAACAACTAAATCAGCCCAACATCATAGTGCAACCCATAAAACCTACTCAACTTAAGGATAAAAATATCATAAAAGTTGTGACGCCCCCAGATTCCGCTTGGGATCGGACGGATATCCAAAGCGTCGGGACATGCAACACAAGGTTACCAGCCCCCGTTCATGACATATAAGATGCAATGTTCCTAACATGCATATAGCATTATGCAATATTCGCACCGGATAATTTTTTTTGAGCAATAATATGCACCAAACTTATAATATCCCAAATAATTAAAGCGTAATCCATTCATACTTAACAAATAAAACATCCACGATTACACT
This sequence comes from Pterocarya stenoptera, assembly GCA_003123785.1. NCBI lineage: Eukaryota > Viridiplantae > Streptophyta > Magnoliopsida > Fagales > Juglandaceae > Pterocarya > Pterocarya stenoptera. Next base: position 69,512 of record QEOT01005378.1, read on the forward strand.
ACGGGTCTCAGTAGACTGTAATCTCAAAACATGGGAGACCAGACTCCATATTTACATTGCCAAAATACACTATCAGGCAAGTTTGTTGAGTAACTCACGTAACTCGACTAACTATGCTGGAATACTATCTAAAGACCTAACTATAGAGGCTGCAAACTCCGCGTTGCGTCTACTCAACCTCCTCCAGTTTGCCAATGTCTGCTCCCTACTCTGATCCTGACACATCGCCTACCATTCGGGAGGAATGGTAGTTGGAACTACCACCATGAGATTTGATTACAAATCTGAGCAAGTTAACAGGAAATTTCCACATAGGTTAATGATGCATGCATGGCAGTAAAATCATGAATTCATAATCAAAATCAATAATAACATAGCATAACTTGACATAACATGGCATGAAATAATAAGCATAACGTGACTTGACAGAACATAGCATGAGCTAACATAACTTGAACTGAAACTGAAACTTAGGTTGACATGACATAATATGTATGTAAACTTAAAACACAACATGAACTAACAACATAGCATGAACGTGAACCTGAAACATAACATGGACTTGAAACATAGTATGAACTTGAATATACATAATTTGAACATGAACTTGAAAATAACATGAACCTGAGCATAACATAACATAAACATGAACTTGAAACATGACGTGAACGTGAACATGACATAACATAAACGTGAACTTGAACGTAACATGAACGTGAACATAACCTACCATAAATATGAACTTGAAACATAACATAGACTTGAAACATAGCATGAACGTGACATAAACTTGAGACTGACATGAACGTAAACTTGAACATAGCATAACGTGAAACATAACTTGAACATGAAATACATGAACTTGGAATCTTATTCAATAAACTTAATCATTTAACTGATCATACGGGTGCTACACGGGTCTCCTTGAGCCGTGTGTCCCTGCCAATTACCGCATCACAACACAGGTATCTATACCAGCTATGAGTGCGTTAATACGTACTCCACAGCTATTGTGGCCCCACGTATTCTACATGTCACAATTGCTGTGTCTCACGTAGTGTATGCTCCACAGTTGTTGTGGCCCCATGAATTATTTGTGTCACACTTGCTGTGAACATATGTAAAATAAAGTATGGCTCCATCGGCGTTAGTGCCTCGCGCGCTCCGGTGACCAGCTAGTTAGGCCCCATTCGCAATCTATTGACTATACTTCTTCAACCCAGGGAATTTCACACCTATTTAAATACTCCAGCGTGAACAAAGGAGTTTCACTAGGATATTACCCCATCCTAGCGCTTAGGGTCGTGATTGACATGAATAACTTAACAAGACTGACGAGACAGGGTGACATGAATACGAAAAGACAGAAGTCCTACCGTAGCATAACGTGACATGAACGTAAGATGACTAACATAACATACTTTAAGACATGAGTGTAATAGACAACATTTCATAACATGGCATACGTGTAACAGATAATATTTTGTAACATGACATAACATATAACAGACAATATTTCATAACTTGGCATAACATGTGACAGTAAATATTTTATAACATGGCATAACTTGTGATAGTAAATATTATGTGACATGACACACATGTAACAGATGGCATACATAATGTGACATACTTATAACAGATAGTAACATGTGACAGAATATATTATATAACAGGTAAGTATTTCTTAGCAGAATAATTCGGGTAACAGATAAACATGTAATGACATGGCATGGCATGGCATGGCATATATAATAATATAAAAACATAAACTGTAGTTTCCTTACCCATCACACATACATAGTAAACGGAAAGTATGTTAAGAGCTAACTTACCTTGATCGTCGCGTTCTATTAGAATAAAGTGCGAAACACGAGGAACTGTAAGAGGGTATTCTAAAAGTAAGAAATTTAATTACTAACAATTAGAAATGTGGAAAAAGACAACTTATAGTAAAATTACCATTTTACCCTCTACATGTGGGAAAATGATTATTTTACCCATAACTTAAGGATTTCATATCCTAATTCAAAAATTACCAAACTTTATATTCCTCGTGAAAATTTTGTCTTAAACTCAAATATCAACTCAGAAAAATTTAAAACCATACACAACTATTAAAACTCTGTAGGTTCGAAACTTACATAGGCTATATTTCCCTTGATTTGTTGCAATTCTTTCAAGTTTTAAAAACTCATGATCAAACCAAATTTTTACAACAAATATCTTTCCATCCCAAGTTTAAAACACACTTAAAATATCCATTAAGAAAAAGCTAATCATCAACACAAAATTTTTTGTAAAATGATCCAAACTTTTTAACAAAAGTAAACCCTTAAATAACTAATTTTAACCTTAATAAAAATATCTCCAAGAATTTCAAAAAAATCAAATCTTACTTCTAACATATTCACAACATCATCCTAAGATAAACCATACTTTAAATCATCAAACAAAAGTCATTGAAAATCACAAAACAACACTCGGAATTTTTGGTTTTACACTTAGTCCAAAAACAGAAACTTTTCTCTAAACTAGCTTTAATAAATCTCTTGATCCATGGCTTAAAGACATGTGATCTTCAAACTAAAACATCACATGGTTTACAAATGTATCCTAAAGAAGATCCAACCATCAAACTTAAAATCACATGGCTAAAACTCAAGAAAACATGGATCTAACTCAACAACATCAAATCTTAGGCCTAACCAAAATCCTCATACATAGAAAAATCATATCTTTGGAACTAAAACTAAATATCTTTGAACTAACATCCTAACATGAAAATAAGAGATTTAGAATCATCACATAAAAATATCAAAGCCTTTGGAATAAGATTAAACAACGAAATATTCAAACTTTCCCAAAACAAAAACTGTTTTTTCCACTTCTAGTTTTCAAGTTTCTAGATCTAAGGAAATCTATCTTCAAAAGCTTTATTCATGTCATAAAACCTCAATTAACATTCATAAACACATGCTAACAACACTCCATAAACTTTTCGGACCAAAATATGTCCATTAGTTTGGTCAAAAACTCCAAAACATAACATACTCTCTGGTTTCACGCCCAGAATGACCTTTCCATGGTTAAAAATACTTTTGACTGATAAAATGAGCACGGAACGAGAAAAATAATATATCCACGGAAACTAGACTCAAAGATGAACAACTTTTATGAGGAATTATCATACAAAATACTTACAAAGGGTTGAAAAAGTCCACGCAAAAAGACTCAGAAATCTGCCCGAGAGAGCTCTTTTGAGTTTCTCTCTAAGAACGGGATGAAAAAGTGAGGAAATGAAAGGAAGGGTTCCTTGTACGACTCTATACTTCTTGAGGGTGAAGTTATGGGCTTGAATGACTCTAGATTAGAGGTGGCTATGTGACCTAAGTGGAGAATATTGAGGGGAAAAGACTGCCTACAACAGCTATGAGATATGGGGGTTGATGGGATGGATTTCTCCTTCACATCAAGGCACTATTGGGTGCAGCCAATGGCAGTGGATGGTCTGACATGTGGGAGAGGAAACATCTTCAAGAAAATTTTCCAAGGTGGCCAAATTCGTGGGCCTTGGGGAGCCTCAACCAAGTGGGCTTCAATTTAGGGTTTAAAGGGGGTTTGGTTAGGATTTGAGGTGCTATCAAGCCCAAAACTAATTTTTCTTGGCCCAATCAAATTTTCAAGGTTTAAAATGTTGGATAATGATGTCATAAGAAGAATTTGATAAATTAATAGCTTGTGAAAGTGATTTAATCAAGTGATTAAACACAATGCTAGAAATCGGATTAAAAAGGGTTTGGAGGCAAACTTTAGGGTTTGGGGAAACCGTTTAAGGTTTCAGTTTCAACCAAGTTTTTGGGGTTTCAATTAGATTCAAACCATTTAGGGTTTCACTAGGGTTGAAACCCTCTTTGATCTGGTACAAAATTGATTGATCAGATGAAAAAGAACAAGGTTTCGCTTATGTGGCATGATCTCACATTTTGATTCCTTCATAATCCAATTCATGGTTCCTCTTTGTGTCAAGTGTCTAATAATATTCACTAAGTGTGGCTAAGATCTTGCTAAGTGTCCAAATAAAACTTTTATAACCTAATTTGGACATTCCACACTGTGATTTTGAAAACACTATACTTGGTGCGCTTATCAAGGTTACTAGTCACTCCAAAAAAATGCATAATAAACTTAGTACTGAAAAATCCTAAATATTCATATTAACCTATAGTGAAAATCGTTTACCGAAATTCAACCCCGAAGTACACCTAAAAATAAAATCATAGTTTCAAACAGATGTTTTGTCCGAAATTATGAAAATGGGTCAATACACCATAAAATCCTAAATAATCAACTGAGTCTAATGGCATAGACAATAAAACATTCTGACACTTCTAACTATCTCAAATAATTCAACTCATATTTCTAGCACCATAGTGAGTGATAACACTGAATATGCTGATAGACTAAAACCTGCGCGATTGGTCGATTCGTGAAAACTTATAGGATTTTCACGAGGTTTCTAAAATCAATAGAAATTCCACCAATGAATTTCTAACGGGCTGTTACAAATGTAGAGCCCACATAATAACACAACTTAAGCCCATTTCACCAAAACTTTACGTGAATTAAAAACATGTGTTTAAAACTTTAAGGGTTGAATTGGAATTGCACCTAATTAAGGCTTCTAAAGACTTTCTACGACAGGTTAATGAATTGACTTAAGGGCAATTTTGTGATAAGAAAAACATGCAAGGGCTTTTCGTTTTTACCAAGTTGAAAGCAAATAAAGTCTAACGCACAATGTACAAAAGAATAAAGTTAAGAAACATAAGACTTCAATGGAGAAGAAGATGTGCGACAGCGAGAAAACCCAACTACCGTGAGAGGAAACCGACTTCGTGCGAGAAGAAGGTAGGCGATAAACGACGGCTGGACAGAGATCTACCTCTTCCAAAGGCACGATGGAGCAAAAACTAAGGTGAGCAAAATACTTGTTTGTTAGATTGACGAAAACAAACAAAAGAAAGGGAGAGAAATGAGCAAACTGGTGAGGCTTACCACTAGAGGAAAAGACGTTGAGCACAAACAAAATATTTTCTTTCTTTTTTTCTTTTTTTTCCACAGTAGCAAGATAGATGAGATCAAGAGAGATTTTGCTTGATTCAAAAGAATAGAATCAGAGAATAAAGGAGGTAGGATATTTGCTGCACTGTTGAAATTACAGTGTATATGGAATATAAATTGAAGGAATTAATACTTACGTTGTAACGTTTGAAAATGAAGAGATTGTTGAAGAATATTTGAAATGGAAACAACGGCTAAAAATCTGAAGGTTTTTAATAAATTAAGAATTAAAATTAATAATAATAATAGTACTAATAATATAAACATAAAAATAAAATAATTTAAAATCTTTAACTTAAAAGAAATCATGACCGTTACAGCCGTACACTATCACCTAAGCTCACCCAACAAGTTGCTCACACCACGGAGATTTGGTGCTGCAAGGTTACGCACCACGTTGCATGGCTGATGCAAATTATCACCATCCGCCACCGACAACACCGTTAGTTATCACCACAACTACCGTCATCTTATGTCCTTGACAAACTGATCCCCCATCATGGTGGCGTTCTTCTCTGCACTGACAGTTTGACGCTACTGCTGCACCCCTCGAACTTTTGGGCCCACACTTAAACTGTGATGAATGATCTCGGGCGCTATCCCAGGCATGTCCCTGTGATTCCATGCAAACACATCCAGGAGTTCAACGAGGACTTTTAGCATGGCATCTCGAGCTTCCTGTGTCATTTCGTTGCTGATTGTCACTGTAGCCTCTGGTCGGTCTGGGTGGAGGATGATGAGCTTCCAATTGGTCCTACCTTTCAGAGCTCCCATTCCTCTCAAACTTTGCTAGTAACTTCCAAGCGATCGAGGGCCAAAATCTGAACACTGCTCATCTCTGTTACAGGTTGCGCTTTATTTATGCATGTCTGGTCTTCTTCTATTACGATTTGTTAGTTCCCGCATGCTTGGTTCTCCATCTGATTTACTTCCTTGTCTTGAGTTGCTTCCGTGATCCTATGAGTTATCTGGAATGGGTTACCTCAAATGTAGAAAAGACACGCAAGATATATTAAGATCCCACAGACTGTGCCACTGTTGACATCTTGTTTCGTACACCATTGGGCCAAGCTCTAACACCTCAGGTCTTCGAAAACGAGCCTATGCAACGAAGAATATATTGTTGCTTTGAGAGGGCAACTTTGGGGCTGAGGAACCACTGATGCCAAAGTTAGTAAATACCCTTGGAGTGTAGTAATTAAGTAAGAAAGTCTAGGAATCAGATAGAGTTTCCTTATACCTAGGATTAGCTGTTTATATTATGCCTGGGGAGGGTACGGATAGTCTTTTCCAAAAAGTCCATATTTTCCCTTTTTGTATCTGGTGTCAAACTCTCTTTCATGTGGCGCGGCTTTGTGTCGGCTTCATAATTGTGACGTGTGGCTTAATTAGCATTACCATTAATGTGGAGTGGGTTCCTAACCCCGAATCCAATTTATACGAGTCGCTGATGATCTGATGCCGATAAATCGAGGGTCCTCCGTGTTTCCCATGTATCCTATGCACACTCTGTTCTCGAGGGCGGTCATAGTTGTCTCAGGTTGATCTGTCTTGTCGACTAGATGTCATCTTTGCCTAGTTGACACTTTGTTCCTTGCTTGGATAAAAACCTCATTGGGCTGGGTCATAGGCAGAGGTCGCATGAGCCAGTCTTATGGGGAAATTTCCCTTACACATAGTATTCAGGTCTTTACACAGCTTTTTAGGTATCTTAAATAGACCTATTGTGTAGGTGGAAACAACTGTAAAACTGCCTTAATCAATATTTCTTTCCCTGCTTGGGTTAAGAAAATGTTCTTCTAGTTGCAAACTTTCTACAATACTCTATCTTTGATGCTTCAAAATGTCTTGTATCTTGACCTCCTCACCATTGTAGGAAGACCAAGATACTTATCATAACTACCACACACCAAAGCATCCCTAACTCTCACAATTTGTTCTCTATCCTCTTCTCTTGTATTAGTGATGAAGAACACTATTGTTTTTTCTTTATTTAACAACTGTCCCGATGCTTTCTCATATTTCTGTAAGATCCTCTTCAGTTTATTCCATTCTTCAAGCGTAGCTCTACCAAACAATACACAATCATCTGCAAAGAGCAGATGGTTAATTCTAGTGCCTCCCCTAGCCATTGTCACCTTTTTTGTGTGCCCTATTATGTTAGAATTGTTAAGTAAAGTACTTAACCCTTCTACACATATAATGAACAAATAAGGCGAGAGAGAATCTCCTTGTCTTAATCCTCTAGATGGATAAAACTGCTTTTCTAGGTCTGCCATTGATGAGAACAGAATAGCACACCAAGTTGACACATTTCATGAACAATTCTGTCCATTTATCATAGAGACCCATCTTCTTCATCATCTCCTCCAAGAATCTCCACTCTATTATGTCATACCCCTTAGACATATCCAACTTAATTGTCATGCTTCCATTTTTGCCCCTTTGTCTTGATTTCATTGAATGCAATGCTTCATACACCACCATTAGGTGCCTATTATCAGCCTTCCTAGTATAAAGGCACTTTGTACAGGAGATATAAAGACTAAGAGGATCTTCTTAAGTATGCTAGTTAACACTTTTGATATAATTTTGTATAACACGTTATAGAGGATTATAGGCCTATATTCACTAACAATTTTAGGGGTCTTGACTTTGGGAATAAGAGTAATAAAAGTATAATTCAAAGAGGGATTAAAACTGTCACCGTTGAGGAAGGAAATAACTACATTACACACCTCATCACCTACTATACTCGAATGATTTTGGTAGAAACACACCCCAAAGACATCTAAACCAGGTGACTTCAAAGGTGCCATTTATTTGATTGCTTCTTCCACTTCACCTCTTGTAAAACACTTGATTAATGCCTCATTCATCTCATTTGTAATTCTTGGTTCCACCTCCCTCAAGCAGCTTTCAATGTCTTCTGATGAAGGCCCATTAGAAGCAAAAAAGTTCTCAAAGTAACAGTTGAAAGCCCTTTCAACTTCATCTCTACTTGTATGGCTTCTGTTGTTTGCATCGAAAACCTACTTAATAGTGTTCTTTCTTCTTCTTTGACTAGCATAGGTGTGAAAATATCTTGTATTTCTTTCCCTAAGCTTGTACCATTCTCTCTTGGCCCTTTGTCTCCCCTTTAATTCCTCCTGCTCTAACAACATTCCCACTTCTCTTTGTATCCTGCTAATCTCCTCTGCATTGTCATAAGTGATTGTATCTTAAACTTAGGGTCTCTTTCAACTGTTTCTTTAACCCATTCATCCCTTATCACTTTTTCACACCCTTCTTCAATGGCCCAACTAACTTCATACTTGTAGCCCCTTCTCCCACACATTTGCTGTTGTTCTATGATGATTCCTTGAAGTAAGATGGGCCTATGATTTGAACTGCTTGCTACCAACACCTCCACCCATGCATCCTTGTGATTCTCAACCCAATTCACATTTGCAGCAACCCTATCAAGCCTTTCTTTTGTGAATGTTTCATCCACATGTCTATTGCTCCATGTAAATTTGTCTCCCCTCCACCCCAAATCATGTAAACCCCCCATCTCTAATGCATCTCTGAACTGCTCCATCTGTCTTTCCAACCTTAGTTTGCCTCCCACTTTTTCATCGTTTGTTACAATCTCATTAAAATCCACAATAACATGCCATGCTTGATGATTAGTTGGTTTTAGGGATGCCAACAACTTGCAAGCCTCTTGTCTCCTACTGGCCTCTAGTTCTCCCCATAAAATCCTGTTAGTAACCACTTCATTTTTGTCCCTTCCTCAGTGATCTATGCACTAATATGTCTTTGAGAATAATTCAGAAATTCTAAATTAACCTCACCACTCCACCATAGTGACAAACCGCCCCCTCTTCCTAGATGATTAACCACAAAACACCCATCAGGGCTCAATCTTCTTTTCAGCTTCTCTACTTTTCTAGCAATCATCTTTGTTTCCAGAACAAACACTACATTGGGTTTCTTTTCCTTTACTAAAGAGCAAAGGTCTTGAACTGTTCGAAGGTTCTTGTAACATACAGATCCAAGTTTAGGCTTAAAATTAGTATTATATATATTTTTAAAATTGTTATGTTTATTTTTATTTTAGGAAATATGCCAACTGATAATTAAGCCACTGATTCCTTCCTATCAAAACCTCATGTAGTTATCCATTAGTTTCCGTATTAGAATAGTTTCCTCGTTTGATATTACAACTCGACTCCTCAAGATCCTCTCAAGATCCATATCCTCGTAGGAATAATTTTTCAAGTTTAGCCAACTCCAAACCCTAGCTTATGTACTGAGGACTCACACCACTCCCTCCCCATCATATATAAAACCCACGAAAACCCTATGTTTTTATCACATAAAAATACCCAGAGAAAAGAGCACTGTCGCATAAACCTTATTCTCGGCCCAGCTACCACCGACCACCCTAGGACGTCAGAGCACCACCCACTGTACCAGAAACTGCCGGCCAACCTAGCCCCATCACACCCACTCCCTCAGAAAACCCCCAGTTCCACCGCCAATCACTCCCTGCCACCCTGAGCCGCCATGCAATAGCTCCTTCCTTTCGATGACTTACTCCTCCATCGCATGATGCTCCTCTCAGGAGCTTTCTTTCTCAACCGTTAGGGCTTTTACATTAGTGATGTTAAGAGAGGGCCATGGGCCTTAAACCATTCGGCCTAGAGCCTTATAAGCTCTAAAAGGGCTTAATTCCTACACGGGCCATGTTATAAACTGGACCGGATTCTAATGGGCCCAGAAACTGATGTATTATTTAAGTAGACTGTTTTTATATGTGGGCTCAATATTATTATCGCATAAACTGCTTCCTTATCATTTTTAAATTAGACTAAAGTTTTATTTGAATCTATTTGCAACCCTAAAACTAGCTCTTCAGAAAATGCTTAAGGAAGTGAAACTTAAAACATTGGATATTAATACATGGTGGGCCTACAGTATTTTAACTTGGGTGGCGAATCCATTACATTACTATTTTATAAAATACGTAATATGTAGATATTTCATACTAGCGTATATTTAAAGGACTAGATATGATATTATTGTTTTAGTAGCCATATAATAGCGACATTAGTAATCAATGAATTCAGTATATAGCTAGATATTTTATTAGATTTAAAGCTTATGATTTGTGCTCAAGTGGGAAGGTTGTTAGGGCACTTTTCTAGAAAATTAGAAACGTCAAGTATCTCGCATAGGTAACGGGCTATCACTTGGATTTCAGGAAGCAGCGCTCAGAGGTAAATAGTATGATCATATAAATGCATGCGTACTGTGAATATTATTGTTATGTATGAAAATATGATGTGTTTATGATGGTTATCTACGCCACTCTAAGAAACAAGTCAATGTTAGATTTCCTTTCACGATCTTTGATGAAATATGAGATTATGCTTGAATAAATTAATGTTACCAAAATCACATGGAAGCCATGAGATGTTCATGCAGTAATTTAAGTCTAGTATGCCATGTAATAAAATAGCCAGATTATGTATGCCATGTTCATGTAATACTTAGATTGTGTATGCCATGTTCATGTAATACTTAGATCATAAATGCCATGTCATGTAGTATTTAGATCATGTATGCCATCGAATATCATAAAATGTTTAGATCATGTTATATCATATTATGTTATGCTATGCCATGAACAAGAGAATGCCATGTTATGCTATGCCATGTACAAGAATATGCCATGTTATGCTATGTCAAGAACAAGAATATGCCATGTTAAGAAAGTTCATGAAGCCTAATGAATTCTCATGCATTAGGAAAGATAATAAGTTTTAAAGACGGTGCCACGGACTCAGCATGATTAACCACAAGTTAAGTGAAACACGGATTCAAGCGTGTTTCACTCCATGTTATTTAGTTAAGTGAAACACACACCCAAGCGTGTTTCACTCTATGTTATTCAGTTAAGTGAAACACGGACCCAAGCGTGTTTCACTCCATGTTATTCAGTTAAGTGAATCACGGACTCAAGCGTGATTCACTCCAGTTAAGTGAATCACGGACCCAAGCGTGATTCACTCCAATTAAGTGAAACACGGACTCAAGTGTGTTTTCACTCCATGTTATTTAGTTAAGTGAATCACGGACCCAAGTGTGATTCACTCCAGTTAAGTGAAACACGGACTCAAGCGTAATTTCACTCCATGTTATTCAGTTAAATGAATCACGGACCCAAGCGTGATTCACTCTAGCTAAGTGAAACACGGACTCAAGCATGATTTCACTCCATGTTATTCAATTAAGTGAAACACGAACCCAAGCGTGCTTCACTCTAGATTATGCAAGTTAAGTGAAATACGGACTCAAGTGTGTTTCACTCCATGTTATGTAAGTTAGGCGAAACACGAACTCAAATGTGTTTCACTCCATGTTAAGATAAGATAAACAAGTTATTATGCATTCACATTACATTTTGCCATGATTATGAATGTTTCCACTCATGTTAATAATGAATAAATATGTCGTGCTAATCCATGATCATGTATGTATGAAAAATCTTCAGAAATTAAGTTTATGTTAGGCTGAAATATATTTTACAGTATGATGTGCTATTTACTAAGTATTGAACTCATTTTTGTTCTTTTCGTTTTCTTCTATGTCTAATTGTCACAGATGGAGATTATGATGATGCAGAGCTAGATGGCCAGGAGTAGGTCTGGAATAAGGACTTAGGAAGGAATAAGTGATATTCACACAAGAATTAAATTTCTTTTATGTCTTTCACAAGGATTAGTTTATATTCTTTTACTTTACGTTCAGTTTTCGAAACAATTATGTTCATTTCAGTTTTTGATGTTTTTCAATAAATGAGGTAATTCAGGATATGAATCTCTTTATCGGGCATTATGTTATGTATGTTAGTAACATTTCTACCCTACGAGTACGGGGTGTTACAGTTCCCAAGCTCTCAACAATTCCAACTTAAGATTTTCATTGCGATTGGCGAGGTTGTTTTCAATCACTGCCAATTCATTGCCACATAAACTTGCAACCCCTTCACTGTCATATCTACCCTTCTTAGTGGCCTTTTCATTTAAATTACCATCAATTCTATCACTCACTCCTCTTTTAGCAGGAATACAACAAATGGATGGTTCAGACTCTTACCTTTGGCTCGAGCTCTCCTCTTCCATGCTCCATTGTATTTAGTTTGTCCTCTTGCCTCTTTGTCTCTTTGCACGTTATTTTCTGCGTGGGCCTAAAACCAAAGGGTCTTAAACAATAATTATGGTACCAATTTTAAATCTCTATTTCATCCCAAATCCATACATTAAGCCGGTTCAGGTTCCAAACTTGATCCATCCTTCAAAACCACAAGATTTAGCCTATACTATTATGATATAAAGTTAAGACTTCATTCATCCTTGTCTAAAATCTTCTTAATATCTACTATTGGTTGCGAAACGAGCTCTATATAATTATAGCAGAATGCTAAAGAATAAATCATGTACGTAATTAACTAACAGTACTTACATAATCATAGCTAGATATACAAACTTATTAGCTAGATAGCTGTCTTGCTTTCCAGGTACACATGCATGTTATAGATCTTCTAGGACTGTTTGGATTGAGAGAAGAGTTGAGATGAATTTAGATGGTTTATGAATAGTAGAATAAGATATTTTATGAATATTATTTTTAATATTATTATTATTTTAAGATTTGAAAAAGTTGATTGTTTATTATTTTTTGTGTGGGAATTGAGGAAGATTTTTTTAAGATTTGAAAAAGTAAGATTGTTTATTATATTTTGGTATAGGAATTTGGAAATATTCTTTTGGAATTTGAAAAAGTAAGATTGTTTTGGTGTGGAAATTTGAAAAAATTCTTTTGAGATTTGAAAAAAAAATATTATTATATTTTGTATGAAAATTTAAAAAAGTTGTAATGATGAATATGAGATGAGTTGAGATAAGTTGAGAAGGGTTGTAAATTCAAACAAGGCAGTCACACCAATTAGTATGCTTACTGCTTAGCTTCCCAAAACTTATTGGCGCGCTTCTACTTCCACCTTACGGTACTGATTTTATTCAGAAATGCCAGAAAGTATCTTTTTTGTTCAAAATATAAGGCCTTCTAAGATGATGAATGATGATATTCCCAGTTTCCCACATTTTTCCAAGAAAAATCTATAAAACAGAGTAGAAACGTGGGATGTATTATACTATTTCGTAACTTTTGCATAGCTATCTAATAAATATTGTTTTTTTCTTTTAAATTGATTTTCTTTGATTTTTAAAAAATTATATTTAATTGAGAACTAGTTTAAGCACACAAAAATTTCACAAATATATATATATATAAATTAACGTAATTTATCGTGATACGACGTAATTTAAATTGTGCAATATTAGTAAACGGATCATTTCTCAAAACTAGAAAACGGGCGGGCTAATATTAGTAAACGGATCATTTCTCAAAACTAGAAAACGGGCGGGCTTAGTTAGAGCTTTGGGGTCAGGAAAAACTAGATAAAGTTACTTTTTTAATATTGTTTGCAAGGTAGATTGTCACTACAATAGAAGAGGTTCCAAAAAAGTGTGATTTTGTCTCAAAATTTATTTTGGGATTAAAACAATTTGTCTCAAGGTCGTCCCAATATCAGTGCCCCAAAAAAGTTTTTGAGACAAAAAATTTCAATTTCGTTCCAAAACATATCTTTTTGGATGAAATTAAGCAAAACTGTTAGATAGCATTTGAACTGAAATTTTTTTTGGGACGATTTAGTTTTGTCCCAGATTTTTGATCAAACGATAAACCATTATGTTCGACCATGAATTATGTTCAAAAGCATACTTCCTGAGTGGTCGACGGAAATAAATTCATTCAAATGGTTTACAATTGTTGTTCGAATGTCTATTACATATTACGTTCGAGTGGTTTGAATGGTTGCGTTCGAATGGTTTTTGGTTGTTCGAATAGTAAGTACTTGATTTTACCCAATAATGAAAAACTAAATACACATACATAACGTCTTTAAAAAATACATTACAATTTGTTCAATACACATATAAAAGTATGTGTATGCCTATTCATATTATGTCTATTCTTCAATTGCCAAAAGGGAGTTTGAAAAATCTAAACAGGCTTCTTAGGTCATTTTTTTGGGGGGCAAAAGTGGGAAAGGAAAAAAAAGAAATGGGTTGCTTAGAAGTTGATGTGTAAGCCAACTAATAAGCGGAATTGGCCTTCGAAATTTTGATGAGGTACAGACTTCGCTTCATATGAAATTTGCATGGAAGGTTATGACTGGAAAGGATCTTTGGTCACAATTTTTGTGCTAAATATATTGGGAATAATCATGTTTCTATATTAGATCCCAAAAAGGGCTCGCGCTTTTGGGAGATGGTGGTGAAGTGCATTCTAGCGGTTTTAGATAATTCAAAATGGAGAGTCCAGGATGAAAATATTTCGTTTTGGTGGGATCATTGGTTGAATGAAGGCCCCCTTGCCAATTCTTACCTTGTGGTGGATGTGCTAGAGCTGATGTTGGCAAACTTAAAAATTGAAAATGGAAGGAACATAGAAGTCCTAGAGAGGCTTGTGGGATTACAAAAAACTGAGGAGATTTTGTAGTTTCTTGGGTGCTAACAAAGCTAGCCAAGATCTTCTTGTTTGGCTTCACAATAAGGATGGCGTCTTCTCCACAAAAAGTGTATGGCAATGTATTCCGGTTTCGGCGCCAACTGTGCCTTCAGCCAAGTGGATATGGCATAAAGCTATACAAAAAAAAAATTCCAATTTAATGTGGAAGGCTTTTCATAACAGTCTAAATGTTGATGATAGGTTGCGGAGAGTTGGTATTCCTATTACCTCCAAGTGTAATTGTTGTGACAAAGGGAGATATGAGGATTCAAATCACGTTCTTGCAACAGGTGATATGGCTTCCGGAATTTGGAAAAGGTTCTCAGTTATCTTGGGCATTTCTTATGACCCAAATAAACGCTGGTTTGAGTTGGCCTCACTATGGTTTAGATGTGCGTCTACCAAGCCATAGGTGGGTTGTATTTTGGGTATTCTTCCTTCTATTATTTGTTGGAAGTTGTGGCAATATGAGTGTAAAGCAAGGATGGAAGGCAAATGCATCTCGATGGAAAAGCTTTGGAGGTCTATTTGTGTGTGGCTAAGGAAAGTGCAAAGTAGTTTGCCTTTATTAACAAAGTCTGCCTTTGCCGATGAGGAGAGGTTAAGAGATTTAAATATTCTAATTATTCAGATAAATTCCATGAAGGTTAAATTAATTAGTTGGGTGAGGCCTAAGAATGGAAGATTTAAATTAACTATTGATGGGTGTACTCTTGGTAATCCAGGGAATATAGGTGCAGGGGGTATAATTCGGGATTTGTGTGGTGATATGGTGCTTTCTTTTTCAGCCTATCTTGGGGAGGGTTCTAATAATCTTGCTGAGCTAAAGGCCTTGTTAATAGGGTTGAAATATTGTCGTGCTTTGGAACTGCATCAGGTGGACATTGAGTCTGATTCATTATTTTTGTATCTTGGATTCAAAAGAAGCATTGTGGAGTATGGTACTTAGAAGATTTCTGGGAGGAGGCGATGGGTTTGTATGAAGATGGGGATTTTGTTATTAGTCATATTTATCGAGAAAGAAATGCACCGGCCAACTATTTAGCAAAACTGGGTGCTCAAGGCTCGACATTGGTTTGGAGATCGCTTTTGTATGTTCCAAAGCTACTTAAAGGATTGATTAGAACGGATAAATTGTCTCTACCTTACTTGAGAGGTCATTGAGATGATGTTTTCCTCTTGGAAAACATGGTATTCCTTGCCTTTGAAAGAGGTAAAATGTGGTCAGCAGGAGCGTCTTGGTAGTTTTTACGTTAATGTTGTTTGCATTTATGTTCACTACATTTACGCTCAAGTTGAGTTATGTATGTCAATATGGTCCGCTACTCACACTGCTCACGTTTATGGCTTTACGTCAAGGCTAGTTCGTTGAGTTGCAGATTGATTAGTATTTTCGGTTTTGGCTTAGGATTGTTAGAATTTGGTTTTGGTTTTGATTTATTTTGATACTTGGTTTGGGTTAGTTTCTAGTGTTTTATACTGTAAGCCCCCAAGTGTTATGATATATCCATGGTTTTCTCCACCATAAGTGAGGGCTTCTTTAATAAATTTGGGACAAGGCCACTATGCGTGTGACTACCGGCTCTTCTTTTAAAAAAAAAAAAAAGTGCGAACAAAATAAATAAAACAATACTAGTATTCATCACACAAAAACAAATATAAAATCTATAAGTATAATGTAAATCAATTGTTAGGAGATCTGAATTGTTGCATAAGCATTTATATTTGCAGTTGCATCTCTCTCCTGAACTCCTATTGTTGATGTTCTTGTTGTTTCATTCGCATCTCAATGTCTGCTTGTTGCACCAATTGAGCGTCTAACTCATGTTGCCTTATCCTTAATTCCTCAATTTCAGACCTTGCTTCCTTTAATGCTCTAGAGTTGTTAGAGGGATTGTTGAATGATGAGGAAGAGCTAGATGGCTTGACACAATGACCCAAACCCCTCAAATATCCAGAAGGACTTAGGCCCCGCTTGGATACACAGATGAGATGAGATGAGATGAGATGTTTTGAATAGTAGTTAAATAAAATATTAATAGAATATATTTTTTAGTATTATTTTTATGTTAAAATTTGAAAAAGTTGAATTGTTTATTATATTTTTGTATGGGGATTTGAAAAAGTTGTAATGATTGAGATGAGATAAGATGAGATGAGATGAGATGAGATAATGGTTTTGTGTAACCAAACGGGGCCTTAGAATTTTTGTAAAGATTTCAACATCATTTGTTGAAGAATTTTGATCAAACAAAGATTTAGCACATAGGGCAACCATTTTTTTTTTCTATACATAAGACAAAGAATTAGTATTACCACGAATATTCAAATATGTTTAATGAAAATAGATAATAATACTTGCATAATTCGTCGGGATGAGTCCACTCTCCATTACGATCAGTATGTGATGCAGCATATAATTTTATCACATCATAGTTGGTATCTGACTCTTGCTACAAGATACATATTTTATAGATATAGTCATTATAACACATCAAAATAACAAATTATATGCAATCAAATATATAAAATATTATTAGCAATTTCTTAAAGAGACAATGGAAAGATCTTAAGCCTGTATGATGATTAATCTTCAATTTTAATCTATTTACTTTGTTTATATAACTTCGCTCCAGCATAGAAGTTGTAAATATTAGCAAGAGAAAATTATAAAATATGACATGTAAAACAATTCATTTACCTTATATGCTGGATCTTCAAACGTGTCAAAAAAGTTTTCCTAATTCGAAGGTCAAATATCCTGAAAATGATGTTCACGTGCATTTTCCTTGTTCTTGAACTTATTCTAATAGTTATGAAATCTCGCCTTATATTTACAGAATGCATTACACATGATATATGCACTCCTCTCTAACCAAAATTTAATTCAAAATCATCCTTGAAAAAATATATACACAAAAAATTATCATTTGCATATTCAATATTTTGCATACATACTAAATAATGTTAGCAATCAATTAAATATTACCAAAGAACGCTTCTTGATAAGCACTTTCATATCTTGGAGGACTTTATGCGATGAACTCATAGCCAAAGGTGCATAAGTTTATGTAAAAGGATCCACATGCCATGCAATCCAAGCTGCTAGTTATCCTTCAGCTTCTGTATGTTCGTCAGGAATATTACCTTAATCTTACATACTTTACAATATTTTTATAATGTCATGCCTCTAGTAGCCCTAAGGTGCATTGTAAAAACGAAGTAAATGATGATTAAAAAATATTTAATATATATGAATTACCTTAATTGAAACAAAATTATTAAAACATTTATACCTTGTTTTGGTGAGTTAATCTCTAGTAGTAAGTCAGACGGAAAGCTAGGAACAGGTGGAGATGGGATGCAAACTTCTTTCCTCTTCGGTTGCATAATTTCAAAACACTGATACATTCATTACATAAAAAATTTGTCATAAAGTGTCATGTGAACACAAAACAAATCAATCATCTGTATCAGTTTCAGTCAACCATTCACTCTCATCTCCTATAGATTCTTCATATGAGTCAACGTTTTCCTCAACTTCCACATAAGCAATTTCTGTCTCAATATCTTCCCTATGTAATGGAATCATCTCATACTTGCTTAAATCCACAAACAAATTAAAGAAGGGTTGACTCTCTTGGTATGCTTCTTGAGTAGATGGCTCATCTTCTTTTCCGTCTTATCTTTCTGCCTCGGGAATAACATTATAGATATTTCTTGAAGAAAACTTTTGTACCACTTGCCATTGATTTCCTAATTCAAAATCATCTAAGTAGAATACTTTAGATGTTTGGGAAATCAAAACAAAAGGATCATCTTCATACCATTTTTACAATGTATTAATACCAAAATTTTGAATTTTGTATCGTACAGGCCGATACGGCCGAAATATACTATTTCTGTGGTGTAGCCAATACAGAGAAGGATATAGTTTTATACCGGTCAGAATTTCGGCCGTTTTGTCCTGTACTGACCGTATTGTCTGATATTTCGGCCTTTACTTTTTTTCATTTCTTAAAACTACATGCTCATTTTCGGCCGATCATGGAATATAATTTTATATATAATTTATTCATATATAAACTATTCCGAAATGGTATCTGAAACTGTATTGGTACCAAAATATCTCGTTTAAATGCCTCAACCAAAACGGTAGTCAAAACATTGATTAATACTCAAGATATATTCATCAGCACGCACTCCCCTTCAAAAATTGCCTAAATTCCACCATTCACGCTTAAACAGATATACCATAAGCTCCCCCAAATATCTTATTCCAATTATATCGATATTAATCCCATAGAAATTGATTTTTTCTCCATCATGACTTCCTTCGACGAGGACAATACTATTTTGTGTTTTCCTATAACGTTCTCGATCCATTGTGTGAAATCTACTTTCCCGAGAAGTACATGCAGAATATCGAGCAGCATATCTCGAGGGGTGATGCGCCATTGCATACAATTCATTTGAGATATCGTTTGGATTACTTGCATGCATTTATACAACCTACATATTGAATAAATCATAAGCATACAAAAATAAATAATCATAATTTACATGTGGTAATTCAAACTGTAATGTCATTACACATTGTTCAAAACATTTGAGGAACTCCTCTACATGTTTCTAGTTTATATAATTTACTCATAGTTCTTTGAGACGTTAATATGATTATTGAAATTGAAGATTACCAAATAATTTATAATGTTATATTTCTTTTAAGGAGGTTGCAATATTATTTAACAAATAATGACAACTTACCTCAAGTTGCTCTCTATATCAGGGCAAGTTTTTAGCATGTAGCATTGAGCTTTCTCGAACTCTCTTCAATATGAATTACAATCATGCGCTGCACCAAGTGGACGTACGCGTGTTGGGAAAACACAGAAAACCCATTTTGTTGTCTTGCTTGGTCAACATCAAAGTTTCTTTTTGGCTGATCAAACCTCATGTCAACTCCATAGAAGTATTTGAAACAGAATGTATACCACTTATTATCAATATATACTTCTACAATTGACCCTTCGGGGCGAGCCTTGTTGTCCAATTTGCCTTTCAACTTTTCAAAGAATCGTTCAATGGGATACATCCATCTATACTGGACTAGTCCTGCAAGTTGAGCCGCACGTGGTAAATCAACAAAGTGAACCATGACGTCGAAGAATGACGGGTCAATACTCTCCAACTTACACAATATTATAGCAATTTCTTGTGCCATATGATCCAAAACCTCTACATTCAACATTCTAGCACATAAGTTTTTAAAAAATTGACCCAACTCAATTAAAGTCATGCGTGCATCACTCATCAAGTACCCACGATACCAATAGGCAATATATGTTGTAAAAATACACAAGAATCATGACTTTGTAATCTAGTAATTTTTTCGTCATTTGTTCACACACACCTTGTTATTTTCGAGGCATACTTGTCTAGTAATTTAATCTTCATTATTGGAAGGGCAACCCTCCAGCGAAGCAGTTCGATAAAGGACTATTTTATTGGAGTATCAGGTGAATATCTCTGACTTTTAGGATCTTTTCTGGGAAGGTTGTTCCCTTCCAGCCATCTTTGTCGAGCATAGTTGGACACCAATCATAGACCATAAGGACAAAGGGACAGATATTATTTCATAAACTGACATCGTATCAGAGTTTTATGGAGAGTTTGATGGTGCCAAACTAGATGAAGAGGCATACACGATCTCATTCCAAAGAGCTTCAGTTACATTTTCAATGGACGCACTCGTTGATTTTATTGGCATCCCTTGATTGCCCAATGCATATCCGAATGTAGTACCCAATCAGTCTACAACTACAGGTCATTGAGAGACTAAGGATGAGGGCTCTAATGTGGATGGACTCGATGGCCTCGCTAATCATGAAGTTTGGCAATTGGTTGTTGGTCCAGATGCTCTTCCCTATGATGGGCTAAACAGCATCAAACAGACTAATTTTTTTTGTTTTCTTCAAAATTATGGATTTAATCATCACCAATAATATTGATCTTCAGCAACACAAGACTGAGGTTGGCATGGATTGGGCGAGGTTTATGATTCGAGTCACACGTGGGGTACCTATCAACCTAGTGAGTTACATATTCGCTAAGATTCAATAAGAGGCTAACTACATTACGACATATATATATTGCTATTTGGGATCCTAATCACATCAGTTCTACTAGCTATGGGGTTCCTGCCATATATTTCTGAGGGTGTTCAAGAGCCGATTAGACCAATCAACTCCTGGACCTTGTCATGCAGCATGGGATACTCGAGATTTCTTCTCCGTGCTCCTATTATAGAGCCGATCAAGACTTAAGGAGATGCACACCCGAGAGATCATGGAGTATTGATCGGTGAGACATCCATATAGGAGGAATCACGCACTACAGATATTGTGCATGTAGAGATCCACGCAAAGACATCAGAGGTGATTGATGCAGTGCATACGGAGATCTGGAGTGCCATTTCTGACTTATGTACAAAGATTGTTAAAATCTCTGTGACTCAGGTGACGATCAGTACTCGGCTAACACATCTAGAGACATGCCTAGCTAAAGTCGAGGATGTTCTTAGAGATTTGGGTTCATAGTTATCTGTATCTTTTATTTGCATTTTTTTTTTTTTGTTTGTTGTATGGACAATATTTTGTGTTAATTTAATTATGAATCGTGGAACGTATTGTGTTGTCATCAAAAGTTGTAAAAAAAATTTCATCATTGAAATGTAATCTATAAGCATTCGAACATTTCCCCATTCCCGTTAGATATTTCTGCAATAAAATTATGTTGAAACATTTTATTTTACGTTCATACAACGATTAACCTATATGTTCGAACAGTGTAATAATTTATTCGAATGGTAGGTCAATGTCCCACTAAATTTAGTAACTTAACCCACCAATCCATCGTTTGATCCTATATAATATTCGTTCGGAAGTGTATTTTATTATGTTCGAAAAGATTTTTGTAATTAATTTCCATTCAAACTCTTTATTTTACGTTCGAAACATTGATGTTCAAACGGTGTAGTAAGTTGTTCGAAAGGTAAGTCAATGTCCTGCCAAATTTCTCGGTCGACCATACATAATATCCGCTCGAATGTTTATTTTATAATGTTTTAACATTTTAGTAAATGTTCGAATGAATATTTTATTAGAGACAAATTTCTCGTCGCTACCTATATCGTTCGAACAAAACATTTACCGTTCTAACGGTTAAGGACTTCATTTTTTAGGGACGAAATTTGAATTTCATCTTTACAACTCATTTTTTGGGATGATTTTTATTTCATCCAAAAAAAAATCGTCCCAAAATCTCATTTTTGTTGTAGTGTGTAAAAATTATTTCTTTCCCCCCAAAAATATATTTTGATATATTTACCCCAATATTAATACTTCTTAATTATTTCACCCGTGTATGTGAAGACTTTTTTCTAATCTCAATTTTCAAAAAGAAATGTTTAGCCTACAAAAAGATCTTATTAAAATAAATTTAAAAAGTAAAAATGTATGTCAGATTTTGAAGTGGATTTGAACCCTTGCATCGAGTCATATTAGTTTATAAGTTTATTTTTATAAATGCAGAAATACTTTTCATTCTCAAATAGTTTTTTGCAACAAAAACAAGCCTCCAAGAAATTAATGTGACTGCTCGCTCCCCTTCGAATTATGGATTGTAAAACCTCTTAGATCTTGGAGACAAATTATCCAAAGCTTCTAGGAAACAACTGCTCGTATTACTATTACACATGCATTGTACACACACACACACACACACACACACATATATATATAGAACACAGCTTCCATATCTGTGAGAGAGGCCAACCCATCATCTTCTTCTGTAACATGATCGAGTTCTGAAGTGGCGAGATGGCAAGAAGCCGGGACAAAGTGAGGCAGCAAAATACTAATTAAAGGGCCAAAGAGGCTTTGAATAATTTCAAAACAAAAAACATCATTCATATTCAAGGAGTTTATTATATGATAATCATCTGTGTTTTTTTTTTTTCTTGAAAAAAAAATGATCAGAAGTTGATGACTAACAAAAATATTCTTCATCATAGAATTATAGTGAGGAAGTTTTTTAAGGTGGCAAGATAAAATGATTAGTTATTGCATTATTGTAAGGAAAAAGTGGAAGCATTTCTCTTAGGATTTTCGCCCAATCATTTGGATATTCGGAACGTAGATATTTATTTGGGTGGGTAACATGGGTAAAGTTTGTGGAAACGAATAAGTTTTATTCTGATCCCTAGCTATCATTGTGCAATATATGCTTCCAAGAGTCTCACAATGGGCTGCAAAAAAGTTGTTTATTTAATTAGGATGGGGGTAGATGTTTTTTACCTTCCCTAGCTGTTGCTTCACATGTTGTATAACCAGCCATGCTTTTTTAATCGTGGATATTTTATGTTAATTTTTAGTTGGAGTTGGATTGAGGTGGAAAATTGGAACCCACATCTGAAAACATTAATATATATATATATATATGTATATGCACTGACTACACATCTCTATGTTGGAACCCACATATGTAGCTTTAGTTGATTTAATGTACATCAATTTCAAACTATATTCATAATATTGACTGGTGACAGGTGACACATATAACAATTCTGAAAAATATACATACTTTTTGGGTGATGAAAATTATTAATAGTACAAGATTTACAGCTGGAATTGAGTGGGCGTAGGAGTGGAGTGTAAATGTAATTTATTTTTCGCTAGGATTAGATGCGTATGCTATTAGGAATAAATGTAATCTTAATTGGACTTCAAAACTACAGTGATCTGATAAGGATAAGTATTTGAATCGTAACTCTTACCAAAACTTATTTATATTATAAGATAAAGAGTCTACAAGAGTCCTATATATATATGTCGAGTCTAAGAATCAGTTGAAGAGATAAAGATGCATGATTCATTGAAGAAATTGAAGCTGAGTTGAACTCGATATAATCCAAAAGAAGTGATCTAGTCCGAGATGTTCGCATATACTTAGCAATGTGTTTGATAGGGATTCTGGATAAACCTATCAGTAGAATTCTTTTCCAAACTAATGACTGCATTGCTATTTATAGAGGAGTTGACTGAGGGTTTTGAATAACTTGAAGAGCACACATTCACAAGTATTGAGAGCTTGAAGATTTAGGAAGAACTTCAAGAGATCGTGTGAGAGAAAATTCTTGAAAGAATGATTTTCCAAAGAAGCTCAGTCCATGGGATTGAGTGAGAGCATACTCGAAGGGAGAGTTGCAGTGTTCAAGTTCAACTGCTAGAGGTTCCAGTAGGAAAGACAATGATTGGAGAGTGTCAGAGGTTCTGACTACCTACTGTGGTAGAAGATAAGTGGGTCGCATGTCTTGGGTAAACGTGCCTAGTTACAAAGGTTTTGTAAACGTTTTACTTGTACAACTCTCAATCATTAAAATTGGCTTTTCTGGATTTGGTTGCCCCGTAGGGTTTTACATTTGAAGAGTTCTTCAAATGATTGCCCTTCATAACCAAATTATTATGTCATTGTTATTAATATTTTATATTGGTTACTAACCACGCTAATAAGCTTTTGTTTAAAGTGTTAACGTGCATAATTAGGGGTACTTGGGTAATTTCAATTGATATCAGAGCTTGGTTCACTCAAATATGAGTGTGATCCATGCCCCTAGAAGATCATGGCAACACTGTCATCACCACTACAGTTTGATGGTGATAACTATGCCTACGGGAAGGTAAGAATGTGAGCGTTTCTAAAATCGCCTGATGAGAAAGTTTGGCTAACCGTGGAGTCAGGATGGGCAAGGCCTACAATACCAATAGAAGAATAGACCAAAGAACAATCAAGCAGCTACAATTCAAACAACAAAGGTCTAAATGCCATTTTTATGGCAGTGTCTCCAAATGAATACAAGAGAATTTCCATGTGTGAGAAATCCAAGAATGCTTGGAATATTTTAGAAACCACACATGTAGGGACCAAAATGGTGAAAAATTCCAAATTACAAATGTTGACCTCAAAATTTGAGGAGATAAAAATGCTGGAGGATGAGAAGGTGGAAGAGGCAAGAGTTGTGAGGAAAATCCTGAGATCCCTACCTGAAAGGTTTCGAACAAAGGTGACAGCCATAGAAGAAAGCAAGGATTTAGACGCAATTTGAGTAGAAGAATTGGTAGGTTCTCTGCAAACCTATGAATCCACTCTTCCACAACAAAAGAAAGCTAAGTCCATCACACTCAAAACTACTAAGGAAGAAAATCAGTCCAATAATAAAGATTTATGTAATGATGATTTAGCACTCGTGGCCAGAAAATTAAAAAAATTCATGTTTAATAAAAAGAATGCTGAAAAGATGAGAAAAAAAATCACTAAAAAGAATGATTATGAGAAGTGGAATAAAGACAAAACCGATCTAAAAGATAAAGTTCAATGTCATGAATGCTATGGTTTTGGTCACATAAGAATGGAGTGTCCAAATTTTAAAAGGAAGGCAAAAGCCTTAAATACTACTCTGAGTGATGACTCTGACTCTAAAAGTTTAGATACATCTTCTGATGATGAAGCTGCTTTTATTGCTTTCTCTGCCTTTGTTACTAATTATGCTGACACTAGCAAACAATATGCTGATGACAGCATGGTTATTGTGATACTGATTCTGTTGTTGCCACAGAAATTGTTGATCATGAAAGTATGCATGAAGCATATGAGGACTTATGTGAGGGGTTCGTGAAAATCCAAAACGTAAACAAAAAGCTGTACAAAAATCTAACCACCATAGAAAATGAGAAGAAGAATTTGGTGAAGGCACTAAAAGTAACTGAACTAGAAGTGACAAAGCTACATGCACAGAAAGAGATACAGGAAAATAATTTGGCAACATGTCAGGAAGTCAAGGAAAAGATTTGCACCCAAAAGCTCAATGAAATACAAAAAGGTCAAAGAGATAGTTCCGATCACTACAAGAAAATGGCCCAATTGCAGCAATTTTTATTTTGTTGCAAATAAAATCGCTACAATTGGTGCTTTTTAGCAGCGATTTTCTTTTCGTCATGGAGAGTAAACAGCGAATTTCGATTTACCGGGTGCAGGCCACTATGCATTTCAATTGCAGCGATTTGTTTAGATATTGCGGCGATTTATTTCGCTAAAAACATAAAAAATAATTGCGTCCGCAAACAATCGCTGCAATTAATCACTAGGCGGAAAAAGTTATGGATTGTTTTATTTCCCCCCGCCCCAAAACTTAAAACACATTTCCTCTCTTTTTTTTTTACTCTATTCTTCCCCATCCCTGAGTGATACAAACCCTCTCATCACTGGCCATTGTTTCGAGCTAGCCCAAAATAGGAGATCACCTCGCCTTGCCCTTTTCCTTCGCACGAAAGCCACTCAAGCCATCTGCTCCCATTTTCTGCCCTAGAGTTGTGTCTGTTTCCTTTGCACAGAAGCCGTATAGCTCATTTCTCGTTGACGCAACACCACTCAAGGCAGGCAAAGAGAAGCCATTAAAGCAACTCAGAGATGGAGGCACCTTACTACAGCCGAGGCCCAACTCAAGGTCCCTCCTCCTAACCTACCGATCTAATCTGACCAAATCGGTACCCCCTTAGTGTGTTTTAGCTTTTATTTTGCTTTTTTTTTCAGATCTCTAATTGGTTTATGATTAATTTTCGTTAAACCTCAGATTGATTTTATGGATCAGAAAACTCATTTTCTGAAGGGTTTATTAATAAATTATTAGTTAGGCTCTGATTCTTTCTTGGAAATAAAATCGTCCCATTTCACAATGAAATTAGGGTTTTATCACAACAGTAGCCGGTCCGTAGCAGTAGCACCAACACATACTGACGTGAGCTTGGAAAAATAGGTAAGGACGTTTGAAATTTGTTTCTCAATGTTTGTGTTTGATAATAAATGGTAATTATTAGTTGAAGATCTTTTAAAGAGGATTGTCTAGCCAAGTCTATGGCTTTAGTTATGTTTTCCTGTATATTCTCACCTTTGCTTCTGCTTTGTTCTTGAGGACCACTGTCCCAGTTTCTTAATTTATACATCAAATCTGGTTCGGCTGGTTGACAGCCATTGCTTTCAAGAGAACCATAGGAAAGATGTAAAAACCCGTATATCAAATAGTACTGACTTGACCATTGATTTTAATTCCCTGATCTGTTGCTACACAAACACATTTTTTTAATCAAATTGATGTGATTGAAATCACCGATATTTCATTGCAGATAGGTAGGATTTCATGCCTTGCATAAGGCCTCAGAAAAAATTTCTCTATGTAATCCACTAGAGCTTAACCAATCTTGATATACACACACACATATATATATTACCGTACGTTCATAGAAGTTCAAAAAGAAAATGATATGAATCAGTGGCACTTGAAGTTGACGTATCAATGAGAAAATTACTTGCAGTGTTTTCCGTAGTGAGAATGATCTGGTTATTTTGTGGGGTTTTAGTTCTTTTTGTGAAACTCAGCTCCACATGCATATTGTGTTCAAAACAGCAAAAATCTAAAACAGTTAATCATCACAGTCTAATTTTTCCTCATTGGATACAATCGATAAGTCGTTTCTCTACCATGAAGGGTCTTTCAGCTTTCCTTCCCAACCCATTCACTATTAACATGCATCCTCCAACACTCCCCAGGCATAAGGTACAGTGAAATCTTAGCCACAATGTCAGCCACAGTAAAACCCTCTATGCATTCACTGTTCTGCACACGCATTCTTATACTTTTCTGTGCATGTGTTTGTACTTCTATGTGTATATTATCTTGATCAGTATTATATTTATAAATGCATGTATGAATCAAGATATATTTGTCAAAACTGACCAATTTAATTAGGAGCCCACCACACCACAAAAGGGGAATAAATTTGGTTTCTTTTTTTTTTTTTTGGATAAATAAGGTAGGGGTTTCATGCATATAACAACTCAAAAAATTGTATGTGAATGATCAGCAGCATATTCTCTCATTTCTCTAAGGGAAAAAGGTGGCTACCACACCTCCAAAGCTGTCATTCTATCTCTAATCTTTAAGATATAGACAAGTATATATATGATTAGATTGAGCTTGAGAGAGAGAGAGAGAGAGATTATCATTATTTTCCACGATTGTCTGTTTCTTTTTTGGAACAGTTATTTTCTACACTGTCATCTTTTTCATTTCTTTCTCTCACTCTCTTGTTCATTATCGTAACAATCTGGTTCAGTACAAAGCTTTCATCATCATTAAGCATAGACCAACCCTTCGGTTTCTCCCCTCACTTTGGTCAGTCTCTCTTTCTCTCTCAGTCGACACACAAACTTGCACATGCACAACAGCATATAATTAAATCCTCTAAGTATTTGCAACTGTCCTGTTTCTTTTTCACTCACAAAGGTGGCTCCATTAATTTCTGGGGCTGGTAAAATTTTTCCAGTAGTGAGAGTCACGTCTTCAATATCCTCCAATTCATCGCCTCTCTTTCTCTCTCACTTCCCTCCTTGAGATCAACAAAACCTCGCCTAACTTATACTTTCTTGGAAAAAATTCTACACAAAATCTAAGCATCTGATCTCCTTCCCCCAAAATATCTACGTCAATATGCAATTTCTTTTAGTTATAAAAGACAAGTAAAGTTAGAGGCTTTTTACAGTTGGGTTCAGAAAGTCCTCGGTAATATGGGGAATAAGTATGGCTTCCTTAATTTTTATTTTGTGGGTAATTAAGGCTTTTAGAAAAAAAAAATGGTTATCACATAATCTTTACAATGAGTGATCACATTTTAGCTAATATTTCTCATCTATATTTATCAATGATTAAATTATATAATTTTATTTTAAGCATATTCATGTGATATTACAGTTGACTTGAAATTCTTGGTGCTCTTTTAATTGACTGATGCCAAATAGAACTGATCTAAAACATCTGTTTCTTTTTTATTATGACTACTAGCATAATATTATCTTTTTTTATAGCTACGACACTGGACATGAATTGAAAGAATCTTGGATGATGACTTAACTGGCTCCTCCCAATACAATCTTTATTGGTTGCAGCTTTGCCCCTCAATAATGTTTTGGGTCGACATCTTGTTCTTCTTTCATCTGATCAACGACTATAATTCAATTGGGACATGAAAAGTATCAGTTTGTTATAGTTTGAAGTTGCAATGAGTTTTGATGGTTGAGTATAAAGTATAAAATTAATTAATTGAATAGCTAGCCTAGCATAGCAGCCATTCAGAACAATCCATTATAATGCTATCAAATAATGGACAGAATCAGGAAGTAGAAAGCAGAGAGCTTGGTTTGTTTCTTTTGTTGCTTCTGAAAGTAGAACTTTTGCCTAGCGTGGTAAACATTCTAAATTGCTTACCTTAAAAGCAAAGTAGTAGATTGGGTGAAGTTTGTGGGTTTGTTCAAGCCTAGCTAGCTAGGGAGCTACAGTACTAAGTGGATCATTGCATACCCTAACATCCAAATAAAAAAACACAATAGGTCATATGACTCAGAACCTAGCATCACGAACCATTGGCATAGAGATAACCTAGAATCAGTTGTTTTTTGTACATATGCTTTCTTCAAGCACACAGAGGTGTGAAGTCATGTACTTTTCCCTTTCAAATATGCATATATGTCCTTCATGCAGTGGTGTTAAATGGACCTTTAATAATGCATGCCATCCCCCTTTTAGTCAAATAAAGAAAGCCAAAATGGATGGTTTTTAAGAATTTTATGTGAGCATATTTGAACATTATTTAATGGGTTAGAAAAAAAAAATTCAGATATTCCTCCCAGACAACTTATAATGTTTCTTCACTAACTTTCTAAAAATGGCAAATATTATATACAATATTTTATCTCACATTTAAGGTCGTGGGGAAAAAAAAGAAAGAAAAAAAAAGAAGAGTTTTTTTGAACCTTTGTTATACGGTAATCAACAAGTCATTTCCTACATTTTCTTGGAGTATACAACTTTATTTAAAAAAAAAGAAGCCATTATGGTATTCTTGGAAGAATATTGCCTCATAGGTTTGTACGTACTTATAGCTTTGCTTTTTGGCTTTATTATGCCAAAATGCATCTGCTTTGTTCGCCCTTGAATTATAGGATAGTCACTCACTCTCTCTCTCTCTCTCTCTCTCATCATTATAAGCACATAAACTGGGGTAGGACTAAAACAGCAATATTTGAGGAACAATATGCATTTGTTTGAAAAACTGTACATTGCTTGTCTCGACTGATCATAGTCCTTGTAACATATGGCTTCGTTTACATGTATATGTTACTTTTATGTAAGAACTTAGTTTTAAAAGTTAGTTTTCTTAATTTCTCATATGTATACCGAGATCTAATTCTCACATACTACATTATAGCTAAGTTGTAATGCACATGGGGAACATATAATCTTGTAGCATATGGCTTTGTTTACATGTATATGTTACTCTTATGTAAGAACTTAGTTTTAAAAGTTAGTTTTCTTAATTTTTCAGATGTATACCGAGAATCTAATTCTCACATTACTACAATATAGCTAAGTTGTAATGCACATGGGGAACATATAATCAACGATGAGTCGTAATTATTCTTCTGAATAATTAGAAGAATAATTGAATTGTTGCTTGATTCAAGTTCATACATTTTGTCGTCGTATTTTGGTGTGTAAATCTGTTTGTGAATACTTGTTTCAGAGTTTGCATCATGCTTGTTTCATTTGTAAGGTTTTCAAGCATGGTGTCAGGCATAATTCCCATATAGTTGAACTATGCTCAAGTTAGAAATTGAAAAATGCATTTTGGGTTTAAAATTGGTTTTGTGATACTCATATTTTAATTCCAGCCACAATGAAAATATGCTTACACAAATAGTTTGTGCGGCAAGGTATTTTTTGTGGGTCAAAATGCAACTTCTCAAACATTTATGGGTCCATAAAGAATTATGTGGAAATTGAAGTATATGAGCATATTGTTGTTTTTAGAAGTTTAGTAGTGGATGATGAGTAACAAAAGAGGTGTATTAATGCTTCCTAAAATTATCTGTCGAATCATGAACTTCCTTAGTATACCATATATCCACACTCAACTAATTCCACCCCCCTCCATATTGAGCACGAGGTCGACATAGAAGTACCGATGTCATGAAAGGATGATCATTCCAGAAACACTAATAATGGTCAAAGTTGTAAAGAAAGACAACATACATATAGTTATTTGATATAAACCCTCCCCCCACTATCACATCACGCTTTGGTATCTCTTTCAAAATTAAAGCATAGTCTAATGGATATGTCTTTTGGCTACCATGCATTATAAATTCATGATCAATAAGGGGAAAAGGCATCCATGAGAACATACGACATTCAAAATGCTTTGATCTCCAAGAGTCATTAAACACAAAATCATTAAAGTAGGATCGATGTCGATAACTTTCAAAATTCCTTTTCACAACCTCCCTATTTTTGCCCAAGTATTGTGTTCATAAGTGCAATTAAGATGAGGCTTACGCAATTCATAGCTGCCATAATTGTTTTCTTTATAAGTAATGATAATATTCAAGCATACTATCTACACAAGAGTCTTTATATGAGCCTTGATCTAGAATATACCAACAATGTTCACATATATAAGACTATGTTTAATATGTTTACATATATTTTCTACAGCACTTCACTACTCCTAGCATAAACACAATAAACTGTTCAACACCATCTCTTCATCACGAAACAACGATCTTCATGACAACCACGGTTAGTATCGTTTTCAACATCTTCTCTTGTGCTCCACAGGCAAGTAACTTCAATTCGCCTGCTTATTTTGCTCACCAATGCACTTTCTCATTTTCTTTACCCATCCTCCATCTAGCTAAATGGAAGTTATCCAATTAACTAATATGTATATTTTAGTCTTTTTAGGTGGACAAAAACTGGATGAACTTGACCAATAAACTTCGTTCGCTAGCATATGTCAAGGGGGTTAACACTTTCCTTACCTTAGCACGAAACCATGCTCAGGGCAGTGATCGCATTTGGTGTCCATGTCGTTCATGCTGTAATAATCTCTTCTTACCTATATTTCAAGTGAAGACTCACTTGTTCATTAATGGGATCAATCCAAATTATACCCAGTGGATATTTCATGGGGAGGAGGAAACACAGAGTTTCAATAACAATGACAACGATAGTGTTGCTGATGAGTACATTGATGACATGGACTATATGCTAGATGACATTCAGCGAGGCACATTCGTCGATGTTCCCCAAGATCATGGCAATCCATCGTCAACTCGTGCACCAATACCAGATCCCTCCCCAAGTTCATCTTTCAACCAGTTACTAGAGGATGCCCGACGTCCTCTTTTTGCTAGTTGTACAAAATTCTTAAAACTATCATTTATTATCAAGTTGTTACACATTAAGACACTCGGTGGGTGATCAATAAAATCGTTTGATATGCTACTAAGCCTGTTGCGGTCTGCCTTTCCTGATGCTGAATTGTCACATTCATATGAGAAGTCAAGGTCATTGGAGCGGGGTTTGGGCTTCAATTATCACAAAATTCATGGATGTCCTAATGACTGCATATTGTTCTGGAAGGCAAAATGCTGATCTTAATAAATGTCCCATCTGTAAGGCTTCAAGGTGGGTGCCTAATAAACACAGGGCACGTCTTATTCCTCAAAAAGTGTTGCGGCATTTTCCTTTGAAGCCAAGATTGCAACGTCTCTTTGTGTCTGTAAAGATAGCAAGTGATATAAGATAGCATAAAGAGCAGTGGTCAACCGATGATGCTAGATTGAGACATCCTGCAGTGTGGCGCCCCCGATCCCCGCTTGGGATGGAACAGAGACTTAGAGCGTCGGGACATGCAACACAAGGTTACATACCCCCGTTCATGACAGTTAATATGCAATGCATCCTAGTATGCAACTATCAGTATGCAATAATTGCAGCGGAAATAAAAGGTCAAAATGTAAGATATGCCAAAATAACTAAAAACATCACAACTTCATTAGAAAATCATCATATTCAAAATACCAATGTAGCATAGACTTATATACAAAGCCATCTTATTCTCTTCATGCGTTCTAAAGCATGAAGGACTTGGGCTATATAAACATCAACATTAGATCTAGCTTCCTCACAAAATTTGGCTCCTTCTCAAACATGCGGATCCAGTGCTCCATCCATCTCTTCCTGGTCGATTCTTGACACAACTTCTATCATTCCAAGTGGAATGATAGTGGTCCCATAAAAGCGTGAGATCTACTCGAAATCTCAGTAAGTTAAACAACTAACTAGCACAAAGATAAATCAATCATGAAAAATGATAAATATGCAATGCATGAGATGTAGAAAATCAGTATACATATCTCCCATCCAGATTCCTCAACATCTTTTAAAAATATGGAGACACGGGTTTTTACTCAGTAAGTAATTTCGTCGTCATTTTTGAGAAAATATAACTTCTTCATAAATATTTCATCATAAACTTTCATCATCATAGACTTACATCATTATCTTAATAACATCACGTGTGGTAACGTCACAGTTCCCCATATGCACTGTGAGTACATGCCGGTGACCGTAGTACAACTCACGTTGAAACTACGTTGTCTATAGACTCATTCTCAATGCATTGGTAAATATAACATAATATTATACAATTCATAACGTGTACACCCACCAGCGTTAGGTGTCATAACATGTTGACTTCGCTCAGGCGTCCTTCAAAAAGAACCCATTCCAAGCTTGTTGACTGTTCTTTGTCAACCCAGGGGTTACCACTCCATTATTAAACACTCCAGAGTGGACAGAGGAGTTCCACCAGGATAATTCCCCATCCTGGCCTTTGGGGTCGTGACAAAATGATTTTCGTGCTATGTTTTAGAAAATGTTTCTCATGACATGTGCATATGTAGAAACTTTCATGTAAAAATGACATTTATAAATGTAATATGCAAAAATGATAAAAATGTCACATATTATGTAAGTATGCACTCAATGTATCATATAACATGATAATTTATGCTAAAAAAATGATAATTGAAGTATGAAATGAGCATTTATCAATAATTCATAAATAATCTATCAAGGTGTAAGTTAGAGGCCAACTTACAAACTTCTGGGGAAATTGAAATTAGCGCCGTAGCTACGTAAATCATGTGTATATTAAGTTATGGTTAATACTCTTATGGATAGGGTCAAAATCAAGGGCTTCAAAAATTGGGTATTTACAAGAATACCCCTAGACTTTCAAAAATTGAAATTTAAGCCTTAAATTTTCACTAATTGCAAACGAACTCCAAATTAAACCAAATTTCATGGACTTCATATTTTTGGCTTTCTAAAACTATCCATGCACTTGAATTTTCAAAATTCAAAGTGGAACTTGTCCAATTAGCCCCAACCCGTGGCATGCATCCTAGTTGATGCCTATGTGTATTTTCAACTATTGATCCCTATGAATGCATGCATATGAGATTCTCTTTAATAACTAATGATCATTAACATCCTTAGAGACATTATTAAGCCTAGTCCTTGAGTAATCAAGTTCATCCCAACACTTAATCAAAGCTAGGAAATCCTTAATCACCAATATGCTTAAAACCGATTCATGCTTGAAGATCAAAACAAGATAGATTTAAAACCTATCATGGCATGCTTCTAACCACAAATTTAACCTTCCATAATCATGTTAGGATAATGATAGATCATATAAAATCATACTTAATACATGCCATAGCTAAATTTCTATTTAAAACATTCAATCTTTCAAACCTTCCTTTAATTGACCCAGTTTTGCATTAAGCATCATAACCTTCTCAAAACTCAACCAAATTTCGTACCAACACTTGGAAACAAAGCTTGAAATGCTAGCTAAGATCAAAAGGAAGAAAA
>QEOT01005378.1:130618-147369 GCA_003123785.1 Pterocarya stenoptera
GATCCCACTCCGACTCTATATGATAATCCTTCTCCTAAGGCAAGACATCCGAACCAAGGTCAGGTTCAGGATCAGAAATCGAATCCCTTGCAAAAATAAAATCGTTAGTATTATTTGAATTATCATTCACAAGAGCCTCTGTCGCATCTGGAAACTCCCCTGCATCAAGACAAAACTCTTCTGTTTCAATAACTACTGCAGGACCTTGTTGCTCTAAAGCGATAACCTGCACCTGCGGACAAAGCTCAAACGACAGTTCATTAGCATTAAAAGAATCCAAAATAAGAAGACCTCCATTCATCTCCGAAACCATCCTCTGCGTTTGGACCAAAGAAGGAGATTGCACCAGCTGAGAACCCATCTGCAGCTCAGATGAAGGTAGTTGCAACAACTGGAACTCATCTAGAACAACATCCATTTTCCCAGCACTCGTATGGGCAGCCCCATCAGAAAGCAAAACCAGATCCTGTTGAACATTCGACGTTTCTCCTATTACGAGATTCTTCCCAGCCCCTTCCTGAATCTCAACCTACTGAACCACTTCCTTCTCTAGGTCCTTAACCTTCGGATTCTCAGTATTTGTAGCACGTTTTTTATAGACCCAGATCTTCTCCCCGTTCACAGCTTTCCCAACACGACACGTATGGGAATTATGACCCTGCACTTTGCATTTACAATTAGAAAGTGGGGAGAGTTTCATAAATTATTTCTTGTTTACGGCTAGAGGGCATACCAGGAACTCAAATCCAGAAAAATGGTATAGGTTTAACCGCCACATCCATCTCCACACACAACCGAGCTCCATCTGTGTGAGTTACACAGTGTGTAGGATTATCTCTTCTGATGAACTTACCGATAGGAGCAGTGAATATACGTAAAAACGACTCATGATAAAAGTTAGGTGACAAACCTGGAAGCACGATCCAAACCGGAACCATGGAGGATTCCTCTTCCTCACTGAAATCTAGATTCCAGTGAAACACACGATAAAACACCCCATCTATATCACAGCCTTCATGAGACAGACCCTTCAGGAAATCATTCTCAGATGAAAGCCGGATGAACACATTGCGAGGAGGCCGCATAGCAGAGACCACTGGAGTTCCATCTAGACCCCAACAGCTGCGTATGAATGCTCTAATGGCATCCAAAGAGGGATGGTTCCGAAGAAAATTCAGGACTATCGAATATTTGAAAGGTTCAGCCAAGCTTTGGATCTCTTCTTTTGAAAACTGAAAATATAGAGCACCATCTGCACTCTTAGGTAAACGAGAAGGGAGCACAACCTCTGGGAGAGGCTGTGGCACGGTTGCAGCGAGTTCTGCAAAAGAACGACGCCCCTCCGTGGCTGCCATGTAGCCCTACGTAACACACAATCCTATCGCCTAACGGAAACCCTAACAAAACATAATTAGAGGAAAAGGGCATAAACGGAATTCTGGAAAAACTATTTTAAACTTAATACTTATAATCAACAAATTGTAATTGCAAGAAAATTGACCAGATCTAGACCTAAAAATAGTGCTAACCAAATCAACAATGAGATTTCCCAAGAAAAGCATCAAACACTCAAAAGCCAAGTCCTATTTTACAAATATCCCTGGAAAAAATTCCCTGATTCAACACAAAATTATATTAAGAACCAGGAAGATGGTTGTATGAGGCATTAAATTAGTTTCGTTGGCTTCTATTGCATACTGGCCTGCAAACGTCTCAGAGTTAAGCTGTCATAGATTTTACCAACCTGCAAAACCAATGCTTCCTTCAGGCCCTCAGGGAGATAAAGAGGGAAGATGAAGAGAAATAAGAGAAACAAAAAAAAAAACCTAGAAGAAGCGAAAGAAGGAAGAGACGCGAGAGAGAGAGAGAGAAAGAAAGAGAGAGAGAGAGAGTGTAGCCGAAATTAATAAACAATTCATTTAGACTTTCAACATTACTTTTCATATTTAGAAAGAAAGATGAAATGACTGTAGTTGATATTTTAAATGAAAAGTGTTTGGCTAATTCAATGTGCACCGACTATTGATATAATTGGTTAAATTTGAAGATGAAAAGTACTTTGAATAAGCCGATGTGGATGCTCTAAAGATTTACAAACATTCAAAAAAAAAACCTTCAACCAAATATTCATAATAACAGCCCAACACATAAAATAAAATGAAGCATATCTGCTAGAACACTCTACCCACCATAAATAGTAGTGAAAGTGTATGGCTTTCATAGCCTAATTGACACGCGAATTTGTTACGATACATTATAAATACACTAAGCAGAAAATATTAAAAAGAGAAGATCTTCTCAATATTAAAAAGAGTAGAAATAAGTATCAATATTCAATAAGCCTAGCCATGGAAGAAAATAGAGTACCCGGAACCTTTAGAGCGAAGCCAATTCAAATGCATTCTGCAAAGAGTTAAAACAAAGAACATGCAAATCAGTTTTGCTTTCCCGATTGAAAGTCAGTCCATAGAAATTTAAGAAAGAACAAGAAAATATATTTGCAACTATCTGCAGATGTGTCATGCTTTTTCCAACCTGTAACAGAATAAAATGGATCAAGGACAACAATAAATACATGGGTTCTTAAACCAGAAAAAGATCATCTCAAGGCCTTAGCTTTGCTCCTATAAAGAATCCAGTTATACCTGCATTCTCTAATGCCAATGTTGCACACAAACTGCACACAATCATGTAGAACCAGAGGACAAGACATTTACATGAGGGGAACTCAAAGCTATGTGATGTTGACTTTTCATGCTTTTTTTCATTTGGGAATACACATCTATTATACCACCTTAGAATGTACACACGTATTCAATCAGCCTAGAAGTAACTGTGAAAGCTACAAATAAAAATAAAAAAGAGGAACTTACAGCAATAGGAATGATTGAATCTAGCA
The DNA here is from genome assembly GCA_003123785.1 of Pterocarya stenoptera. NCBI lineage: Eukaryota > Viridiplantae > Streptophyta > Magnoliopsida > Fagales > Juglandaceae > Pterocarya > Pterocarya stenoptera. The sequence continues at coordinate 133,518 of QEOT01005378.1, forward strand.
ATAGAGATTTGCACAACCACACCCATGGCAAGCCTTATGATAATATCCTCATTCTCTTTATGGAACCATGACCTAAAACCAAATTTATACTGTAATTTGAAGCAGAGTTTGTTCATGAATTTAATACACTTATAGACTATCTATTAGCATACTAGATAGGTTTTATCTCTTATATACCATCTTGGGTACTTGGGTTATGCCTATTCTTATTAATACTACCGTTACTTATCAAAAAATAAAGTTGAAGAAAAACTCAAGAGACTAGGGACTGCAAATTGCTAATGTAATAGCTGTAGAATTGTTGGGTTGTTTCAGATGTGCTATGATGCAGCTGCTATTTTGACACATCTTGCTTTCAAACAGGAAAGCAAGATTATGACGACATTTAAGTAATAGTAACTCATATAAGATATTATATACTCATACAGCATCAATCAAACCATAGTGTATGAATTATATAGCTCCAATTAAGAAAAAATCTTTGTTTTATAAAAATTAATACAAAAGAGTACAAATTAAAACCTAGTTACACCTTACACCATTAATGGCTAGCATAATTCATGGTTTTCAAAACTTTGAATACACATGAATTTATCAGGACCTATCATTAAAACAAGAAAATATTCATATTAATAATGGGAAAATTTTATTCATGTTTTCAAGTTCTCACAAATAAAAATAAAATCTATCTTCATATATCCCTTCTACCCTAAACTGGAAATTAGACATTCAGTTCATCAGCACGCACCAAATCTAGGTTCAAAGCCATAATTGAAAAATGCATGATATCAACAACCCATAAACAAACTAGCGACCACACAGATATTTCTACAGTACAGGTACAAAACACAAAACCCAATCTCCAAACGGAACTAAACCAAGAAATCAAGCAAAGATAAAAGGAATGAAAAGAACCCATATGTGAAAACCGAAGGCAATATCAGGGGTGGTCGTGGTGGTTGCTTGGCTGGAGTGGTGGCTCGGGAGGAGCATGGCTGCACTAAGGAGAGCTGGTGGTCGTGGGTTGCGAACAAAGCAAGGGAGAGAGGGAGGGCCTCAGACAGCTCGGCTAGGCATGGAGGAGAAGGGGGCTCCAACGGAGGACTGTCGACAACGTCAAGGTGTGGATGGTGGCGAATGGAGCCCCCAGCGGCGGCGATATCGAGAAATCTAAGAGAGAGAGAGGTGAGGCTAGATTCGGGAAAAAGACAAGAGATCGGTGTGGGGGCTGAGGGAGAATGAGAGGGTGGCCGTCGAGGTGAGATGGCGGTGGCGTGGTGGGGTCGTTGGTGACGAGCTGTGCACGGCGGAGGCTTGAAGGAGATGAGGGATTGGGGAGAGAGGGGGGAGGGGCAGGGAGAGGGCATGAGGGAAACAAATGAGGGGAAAATATATATAAAACGTGGGTTTTAAATTTTATTAGGTTTTCTGGCACTTTTCATTTGCCGCTAATAAGCATTTAATTGCCGCATATGTTTTTACAATGACAATGTTCACTGCAAATAGCTTCAATTGCAGCAATTTTTACAATCGAAGGAACAAAACACCGCTACAGTTAAAATTCTTTGTTGCAACAACAAAAATCTCCGCTAAAAGTGAAAAAAGTCACCGCAAAAAGTAAGTCTAAATTCTCTTCCCAACTTCACATTGAAAGTTAAGTGGTGACTTCAAAATTGCCGGAAATAAGGTATTTTTGCAGCGATTTTTTTTTTTTTTTTTTGCAATGATTTTAAAATCGCCGGAAAAAGTTTGTTTTCTTGTATTGGGTTTCCCCTCCCTCTTTTGTTTTTTTTTCTGCAACAATTTTTCCTTTTCGTTATCCACGACCTTATTTCTCTAAACAACTGCTCACCCCCATCCCATCCTTTTATCTCTCTCCCTCTCGTGCGCTGAAGGCTAGCATGGTTGTCGCACAGTGATCTCCACCACCAAGACATCCAAGTTCAAGCAAACCACCGTAGAAACTCCTCCCCAAGCTCAGTTTTTCAGCCACCGCGTCAAACTCACCAGCCACAGCTCCTGCCAAGCAGCCACCTCCCAACACCTCACCAGACCACCGCTGGAGGCAACCTCTACATCACACCAGAAACTACTGCAGTTTTCTTCTCCACAAGACCTCCTCTAGCAGCGCACCACCATGCCACATTGGGGCCAAACCGAGAGCCACTCCACTGTCACAACTCCTCCACGCTAACAACCTCATTTCCAACGAGAACTACCATGGGAACAACCAACGGCAAACCCACGAAAAACCACCCCACGGACTTGCACCACCCATTGCGTTTTTAAACCAAAAAGGCCCCCTTTCATGCACCCAAAAATAGAGCAGTGCTAGGACTATTTATCCACTTAAGTTGTCGCATCATGGCAAACCACCATGGCTCCACCTCAAAGCCACCAAGAAGAAAGCCTGCAAGGGTCGAAGTTCAGCCCAGTGCCTCAAGCGACTGAAGCCATGAGTTCGCTCTTGGTAACCTCTCTCTTTTCTCTCCCCTCTCATTCACTCTCTCTCTCTCTCTCTCAGTGCCATGCCGCCACGCTGACCATCGTAGACCTCTTCCCAGCTCACGCCCGTCGTACCTCTCCCCCTACCTCTCTGTGAGTAAGGACTGAGCCTTACGCACGATTTTGAATCTGGAAGTTATAATCTCAAAGGCGTTTTCTTTTTTTTCTTTTTTTTTTGTGACCATGCATGCTTTACCCAAAGAGCCCATGTATATATTGTTATTTCCCTAAAAACCCTTGTCATCAAATGGTTCCATGGGGCATGATTTTATATTAAACTTGCTTTGCATGACTCTGTTTGAAGTATATTAAATTATATAGAAAATATTTATGTTTTCAAATTAAATTACTATATATTTTACAAATAATTTCAGTAGTAAATAATAAGATTTTATTTTATTCTAAATGCTTTAAAATCAATTTAAGTATATCTTACTAAATCAGTTTTTCATTGTTTATATTATTTGAATTTGATATAAGTATTTTATTAAGTTGTAATTTGTATGTGTAGATCGGCATTTGTAATTTAGAAATTATTTTTAAATGGGCGACTTCATATGAGCTTGATGTTTAAATTGGGTTTGTTGCATTTTACAAAAAAAAAAAAAAAAGAAGCTATTTTAACGAATTTTAACTGACTTTATTTAATTTTATTGTTTTAAGAAACCAATGTATTATTTTAAATTTGATTATGTTTAGTATTTTTTTAAATTAGGCATAATTTTACTTGAATAAATATATTAGCTCATAAACTTTATTTGATAGAAAACACTTGAAGACTTTAATTATATTATCTGGTATTAATTTTATAATTTGATTTTGGTAGTAAATTGTAAGTGTTTAAAATTTTATTTTTAAACACTTTAAGCCTATTATATGATATAAACCTTGGATAGTTTTAAATTAGATATGTTAGTAATTTACAATGATTTTTTAATATAAGTATTATTAAGAATATTTTATGAATTACTATTGCTTAAGAAATTTATGATTTCCTACTAGATTATATGTTGGAAGTATTAAATTTTTGTTTTAATAATTGTTTATAGAGATATGAGTTTTAAATATGATTAAGTTAATTTTGAAAAGAATTTAAGTTGTTTTGCCATACTTGATAAAATTATCTTATAGTAAGTTAAGATTATTTTTAATGGTAATATATTTATTAGATTTCTGATAACTAGATAGTTATCAAAGCTATTTCCATAGTATGAATTTAAGTAGATGGAGAGTTTTAGCAGTCCTTTTAGAAGTTTAGTAACGTTTAGTATTCCGTATAAGTGACGATTGATATTCATTCAACACGATTGTGGAAAGATTCAGAAAAGCTAAAAAGTCTAGATAAGCTGGATTCCTATGCTAGGCTTTACACGAATTGTTTAGGCTGAGGTTGACTTTCTGAAAATTTGGCATGTTTTATCATGCAATGAGAACTTGGGAAAAACAACATTGGTCGTTTATTTTCATTATTCATGAAATCCATATGAAAGAGGGAAAATGTTTTCTAACATGCATTGTGCAGACATGAGCTTTGTTTTGTAATTCTATCTCTGAAATGTGAAAAAGAACAATATTGAAAATCTGAAAATTTATGGATTGATTAGAAAGAAGCTCTTAATTTTGTTTTCAGTATGTGAGGATAATCTGCATATGTTTCGACACTCTGTTTTGTTTTGATATGGCATCTGAAAACCTTTAGCATGGTGTATTGATTTTATATCTGACTCTATCTCTGCTCTGCTATGCTCTATTTTGTTTTGCTCTATTTGAGTTGGTACCAACTTCTCTGAATCTGAGTGCACCCATTTTGAAAACAAGGTAGTTTTATGTGGTCTTTCCTATGTGCACACTCAGAACTCCGAAAATAATAAGGAGTATATTCACCTATATCTCTGCCTAATTTGGCCACCAGGATAGTACAATGCTACCACAGGGGTTAAACTTGGTCTCTACTTTGTGAGATGCTCTGTTTTAATGTGATGATAATGCTCAGTTTCATTATGCCAAAATACTCTGGGTTTTATGTGTCTTAAAACCATCGCTCTGTTAATCTTGTTTTGCATGCTAATTTTGAAAGATATTTTTGTTCTGCATACTGTACTCTGTAAATGCTTATGTTTGTACACTGGTATATATCCTCTTCTTACTGAGTTATCGATAACTCACCCCTTATCTTCATAATATTTTTCAGATGATTTAGACGATATGCTTGGTGATCAGGAATAGAAGTTTGGACAAGATTGGCTGGTTGTGGGAAGTTGAGTACCTAAGGGTACTTTCATTATTAGAGAGTTATCTTATGAATAGTTGGATTTTAGTGTGTGAAACTTGATGTATGGAGACTTACAAATTCCTGATTTTTATGTTTTGATTAATTAAGAAAGACCTTGTAGAGAAATTTATGTGGTTGAATTCAATGGATAAGTTTATGTTTTGTGTGGGATCAGGCAAGGATGTGATTTGCATTATAAGAGATGGATTGAATTTTATGTTTATGGAGTATTTAGAAATATCACTTGTATTTGAAGATACGATTTTAAGTAACAAGAAGTAACTCTCGACCCATCTAGGACCGGGGCGTTACTCCTCAATCCAACACTAATCTAAATTCTAAAGAGAGTGTGTGTGTGTCTAAAAGAGCGAAATCGAGGGGTGGTTATTGGCGACAACAAAGACCAGATTAATTAGTGCAAAGATGTATAGACCGAGACCATAGAAACCTTACCATTGTCATCGAGAATGGTGGCAGTTTGGGCCCTTTTTGGGCCTTGTTTTGGGTTTTTTCTTTTTTACACTATTTCTATATCATTTTATGCCTGCTTTAAATATTCAATTTTCAATTTAATTTTCGGGCCATTTGTAAGGTTTATAAAAATAAATTAGCAATAGTAAATTGTAATGGCATAAGTATATACTACTATACTAATTACTAGATAACTAAAGAGACAAAAACAACTTCACTAGATGTTTAATATATATTACAAATAAAGACAAATTTTCCTAAGTATCAATGAAATTTAAAACATAAGGTAAATAAATGGTAACAATTCCTGTCATTTATGATCTTCACATTTGCTGCATCAGCCTTCAATCTTTAATAGTTGTATTGTTTGATTTTGTGCCTAACTTATTTATTCAAGTTTGATTCAAGTTTCAACAGAAATTGGGCTTAAAGTTCTCATTGAGCTGTTCATGATTGATTTGTTTATAAAACTATAATAGCTTGATTAATTTGTTAAATAATATAAAATCCATTACTAAAATGTTTCAATTCTTTATAAATTAATATTGATAATCAGCTACTTAATTATGTTAATTCATCATTCAAGATATGAACTTGTAAAAGTAAATAAAACTTTAATAAACTTTTTATCATCAAATAAATTATTTATATTATATCTTATAATTTGACAAATTAATTTAATTGTGATATTAGGCCGACCCGACCCGGCCCGAAATACCATGTTCCGACCCGACCCGACACATTACTCGATTAACCGTACCCAGCATATTTCCCCGATTATCCAATCGGTTTTTTGGTTCAGAATTTAACTGATTACCCGAATACCCTTCTTTTTTTTAAATATTGATGTTGTTGAGAGTTTTTAATTGATTTTCCACAATAATAGATATTGATGCATGATCTCCGTGTATTTAGAAAGAACTTCTAAAGAGTTTTCAAAGAGCATACACCAATATTATGAAAAAGCACTAAACGATGCTACTCATAGGGTCCACCCATTTTAGAAGAGTTTAAAGGCTTAGCTAGTCTTGGGCCCAATGATGGACCCCATAAAAACAACTTGCTGTTGCAGTGAATATCAACTTCTGAGATATATACACATTGACCCATTTTGGTGAAATCTATTTTTAAAATCTTTGCCATTCAATATATACTTAATTTCCTTGCAAAAATAACGAGCAAAACCTGTTAAAATAGTACAGAAGTATGTATTCGGCTAAGTCCCTCGTTGTATGAAAATACATCCCAAATTACAGAATATGGTTCATGCGCACAAATTGTTGAATCTGAGTCTACGTAAAATATATTTATTTTCATTGCAACTCATTGAAGAACTTGGACCACCCACCTGCAAAGGCAATTCAAGCATACAAATGGTATAATATTCTCCTCTTATCAAGCATATTTGAAGCAGCCAACATATATGGAAAACAATCAAATAAGGAATTTCAATAATCAATGTGAGTTCAAGTTAGGAAAATTCAAGTAATCTTCAATCGGCCTCATTCAAAATACTCATCAAAGTCATCTCTACCTAAAAAAAAAAATTATCTTAAAAATATAATTCATTGAAATGACTATATGAAAATATTCTTTAGATATGAATCTTACCAGTATCTAACTTGTAGCTTTCCACATCTTCTATTACATCTAGGGAGTCATAATTAATGAGGGGAGACCTTAACCAATTTTATGTGCAGATAAGAGCTTCAACTGTTACAGGGGCCAATGAGCTACAGAATGAATCTAAGATATGACCTCCAACGCTAAATGCCGACTTGGAAGCAACAGTATATATGGGAATAGCTAACACATCTCGAGCTATATTGGCAAGGTTCGGAAAATTGATTGAAGTCATTTTCCACGACATTAAAATATCAAAGTTGGGCGTCAATCCTTCAAGGCTCCCCATAAAATATCGATCTAACTCTTATTTGGACTCTACGACACTCTTTGATGCTTGATACTACCGATACCTACTATAAAGATCCGTCGCATTATAAGACGTTGTGTTGCTTTGACTCTCATCAACACTTGAACCTACATTCGATTTTGAATATTGTTTATACATCCGCTCAAGCATCCTCCTTAACCTTGTAATAAGTTCGGAAGGTTACTCATGGCCAAGAAAATCTGTAAACCAAAACTTCAAAACTCTCAACTTGGCACATGGATCAAGCACAGCTGCAATAAATAAGATTTTGTTTACTTTCTCAAAATCTTCCCAATACTTATCATATTTCAATAGCATCCCCTTTGACCTAGTTTTCAACATATCATCATCACCCATAGAAATGTGAAGTTGCAAATGGTTATAGATTGAAGATATTTCTCTAATGAACAAATGTGAAGTTGCATAAGTTGAGCTTGAAATCGTCAAGGTGACATCGTAAAAAATCTTCAAAAATTGTACAAAAATCTTGACGATTTTCCAATCATCTAAAGTTGGTGGTCCTTCTCCAACCTCACATAAATGTGGACCAAACTGATTGTCTTCATCTTGCACTACCTCAAAAGCCTCATAATAATTGAGAGCCCCACTCAACATCATATATGTTGAGTTCCATCTAGTTGGAACATCAAGAGAAAGAAGTGCACCACCCAAGATATTTTGTCTCTCAACGCGTGACTTGAAATTTTCAAGTCTTGCAGGGGAAGACTTCACATATTTCACCGCATTTCAAATCTTCACAATTGATCTATCAATTTCTTTCAAGTCATCGTGGATAATAAGATTCAAAATATGTGCACAACATCTTACATGCATAAAGTCATTGTCTAGTTCCAAACAATCTTTAAGTTTGGTAATCTTCCTCAAATAATCAATGGTCATAGTATTAGATGATGCATTGTCTACTGTGATTGTAAATATCCTCTTTATGCCCCATCTAAGTATGGATGACTCAATCTCTCTTCCTATTGTTGTCCCTTTATGATTAGGAACTTTCATAAAGCCTATAATTCTTTTATGCAAAACCCAATCATCATCAATAAAATGAGATGTTATGCACATATAGCTAAGATTTTGCACTGATATCCACATGTCAGTAGTGATGCAAATCTGATAGTTGGATGCCATGAACATGTCCTTTAACTTGTCTTTTTCTAATAAGTACATTTCTATACAATCTCGCATAATTGTAATGCGAGAGGGAATTGAAAATCTAGGCTCAATTGCAACCATAAAGTCTTTAATCCCTCTTTTTCTACAAATCTAAATGGCAGCTCATCCACAATTATCATCTTAGCTAATGCCAACCTTATTTTCTGCTTATTATACTTGGCAAGTCCAAAACTAGGAATGCTATTTGTACCATCCACCCCATCCCTCCTAGGTCCAGTCGTTTTTTATTGGGGGTTATCCCTTCCAATCCTAGTCTCAAGAAAGGTCTTACATGTGTCAATATGGTATCTCAAGGATGAAGTACCTTATTTTTTAGAATGACATAATAAAGTCTTACCACAGTAATTGCATGCAGCTCTTTGGTCATTGGGATCCTCATTCTCAATCTTAGAAAAATGAAGCCATACATCCGATCTACCATGAGATCTTTTGATAGGAGGGCGAGCATGAGAATGAGTACTAGTAGGGAGAGAGCTATCCAAATGAATTACATCAGGGATTGATTCAGACCCTGACGAAGGCACAGTAGCACTAGGCTCCATAACTGCAATTTGAGATAAAGAAAGCATCATTAATATATATATCACATATATATATGATCAGGTATCATGATTCCCAAGAAGCAAGACTTTACAATATAAAAAGATAATTAAGGTTTTGAAGTAAGCCTATTTTTAATAGCCAAGTTACTTATAAAAAAAAATACTGGAAATATTCCTAACTGCTCATCAATATGATCATGTCCCAATTCTGCTCATCAATATATATATATATATATTGCTTGCAATTCGTTTAACTTTAGATATCAATAAAACTAGTTTAATTTCGTGAAACTTTTAGAAATCATTTGATACAAGTGATCTGGATTGCCATAACCTCTCAAATTAATAAGCATATACATTGCAAGTTGTAGATAAGTTTTGAGAGAATACATTGCAAGTTGTAGATAAGTTTGCACCATCAATGAAAAGGTATTACACATCTGATTAGTAATTTTGAAGCCACCTATTTATATTCTGTGAAATAAGAACATTTCTAACAACATCTAATATCATCCCTTTCTCCCCTTCTACAGGAGGAAGGAGATGCTTCTACAGGAGGAAGGAGATGAGGCTTCTCTAGAGACGTATTACAGTGAAGACGAAGATGATGTTGATAATATAGACCAAGATGACAATATAGCTCAGTTGGTGAGGCAGAACATTGAGTTGTGGAAGGCTTATAGCAATAAGATCCCAGAATGCCAAACACTCTATACAACTCATTTAGACAAAACCACGTGATTATCATCTCGAGGAAACCCAAAACGAAGAGTACCAGCTTACAGAAGCCCAAATTAAAATAGAATGAACACTTTGTACCATGCTCTACAGCTGCCCTCAGCTTTTCTGAACCTATAATAAACAATGAGACAGTACCCATCTTCTAATACAACTGAATAAGGAAGAAGAGACTAAGAACAACTCCTCTAGAGAATGGATAATCACATGGGTAAAACGGAGGACGTGATGACTATTACAACGAAAATCAAAATAAAAACAACTACCATACAACGAAAATACCCACGAGTGATAAACCATAAATCTCAATAAAAACACAAAATCAAAATATGAAAAGAACTAATAAAATCCCAAATCCAAAACTAGCATACAAACACTAACCATAAAAATCAAAATAGGTATAGAGCAGTCTTATAGAGAGAGAAAGAGAGAGAGCTACGAGTGAGAGATCTATGAGCTTGTAAGATAGTGAAAAAGAAATCCTTCCTTAGGGCAAGCTAGCTATGGCTGCGAGGGAGAAGAGAGTGCCTGAGAATTTGAGATGAGAGTGAGAGTGAGTGAGTGAGGGAGAGAAGACTCAGGAGAGTGCATGTGATTTGTGATGGTGAGACAAGAGAGTGTTTGGACTTTGAGTTGAATGGGGAAGAAAAAGTCATGTACAGTGCTGTTTTGGTCTCACATTCGATTAACGGGTATTACTCGATTCAACCGAATTATTTCGGAATTCAATCGGCATGCTTCTGCTTCTTACCCGTTTCCATCCGGGTCGATTAATTCGGATCGATTAATTCGAAATTTTCAGGTTGGGTGGCCAGCTTAAATGTACAGCCTATTATTAGGTTTTCTTCTTATTGATTTTTAATATTTAAGACATTGTAATTGAAAATAATATTATATGAATAATTGGAGTCCCAAACGAGTAAGTTTTTTTTTTTTTTTTTTTTTTTTTTTAAGGAACCCAAACGAGTAAGGTTGACAAAAGCACTCGATCCTCGTATTCGAAAAGTTGCCCACCATAACTGCAAAATCTGTCTCTGACCCACCGTATGTCCGTTCTGCTCTCTGTCTGAGTTTCCAAAGCTTGTAGTCCTTCCTATCCTCATAACAAGCCCATTACGAACCGATTCGATTCAGAAGTTGATCTGTTTGAAACCGAAACCTACTAGAATCGAAGAAATATGGCGAATCGTACATCCGATCTGGTGGGGCAAGTCCACCCGGCTCACGCGCTCGACCTCAACGCCTTGTTCAGCTACGCCTCCGCCAACGTCCCTGGTTTCCCTCTCTCTCCCACTAATTTCACCGTCTCTCAGGTCCTCCGTCTCTCTTACTATTCCTTGCTTCTTTTTCCTCTTTCAAAAGTTTTGATGGGGTTTTCTTGTGCATTTGATCATACATATAGTTTGGACACGGGCAATCGAACCCTACCTATCTCATGGATGTGAGCTTGGGGGATTATGCGAAACGGTATGTTTTGAGAAAGAAGCCCCCTGGGAAGCTGCTCGAGTCTGCTCATGCTGTGGAGAGAGAGTTTCAGGTGATGATGTATCACTGTATAATATCATTTTTACTTTGGTCTGTCTGGTTGCTCCGAAAATTAAGTAATAATTTTTCAAGATTTGAACTTAGGCTACTATATAGCTGTTTGGCCTAGCTTGCTTGCAGTTTGGTGGCAAAAAAAATGTAATTCATGACGTTCCCGCTTCAATTATTGATGGCCCAGGTTCTCCGGGCACTGGGTGATCACACCCAAGTCCCGGTTCCGAAAGCTCTCTGCTTGTGTACCGACCCGAGTGTAATTGGAACTGCGTTTTACATCATGGAGTATTTGGATGGACGCATATTCATAGATCCCAGGCTGCCGGTATGTCATTTCGGCCTCAATGCTGCGTTTGATGTTGACTCGTGGAATGTAATTTAGCGTCAAATCAGCTAAAATTGGTTTACTGCTGATTAGGGTGTAGCACCGGAGAGGAGGATGGCGATATATAAAGAAACTGCAAAAACTTTAGCTTCTCTACATTCTGCTAATGTTGATGCCATTGGCCTTGGAAAATATGGGCGCCGGGAAAACTATTGTAAGCGGCAGGTAATTTTCTAAAGAACAATTCCTAATTTGATTTTGTTTTATTTACATGATGATATTGTACCTTGAAAAGCTGCTTAAAGAATGACTACCTGCTGCTTTGGGTCATGCACCAGTAAATAGTAATTATGGAACTGTCATCCAAAATGTACTAGAAAAGGAAACTAAAAACTTATCCCGTGATGTGAATTCTGTTCTTGTTTTAGGTAGAGAGGTGGGCTAAACAATATATAGCATCTACGGGTGATAGTAAACCTGAGAGAAATCTGAAGATGCTCCAGCTGGCTGATTGGCTACGGCAAAATATTCCTCTTGAAGATTCTTCAGGAACAATTGCAGGCCTAGTTCATGGAGACTTTCGCATTGATAATCTTGTATTTCATCCCAATGAGGTCTGGTACTTCAAAAAAAATTCTGATTGCTTTAATACATGTATTTTATCCAGTGTGATTTGAGAATTTGGGTTTTCATTCAATCATTTGAATACAGGCGGTAAATTTTAATTCTTGTAACTCATAAATTTCAAAATGTATATTTATGGTTGGATCAGATAGGGCATGTTATTACATTCTATACTATAGTTGACTCTTAATGTGGGCGATGATCAGCACATGCTAACAGTATAGATATTCTAGGTTGCACAACTAATCAGATATCCTTAATGGTGCAGGATCGAGTTATTGGCATTCTTGACTGGGAACTGTCTACTCTGGGGAACCAAATGTGTGATGTTGCATACAGCTGCCTGGTATTAACAATTTGAAGAAGTCACTTATCAGCATGGAAAGAGACTTTCTATAATTGTACTTATTAACTGTGTTAAAACTGATCTCTCTTAACCTCTGATTTTAATGATTGGAAATACTTCTGGTTGGCCATTTTATTTATTTGGCTTCAGTATGCTAGTATGGTAACATACCTGATCTACCCCCTATCCTATACAACACCCAATTGAAACATTGTTAGTTAGTCTCAAATCGAACTATATAACAATTAGGTGCTCATTAAATGTCATTTACAACTCAATTTTACTTTCTTTCTTTGCAGCATTATATTGTGGATCCTGACCTTGGAAAGGCACAACCGAATCAAGGAATGGAACTTACTGGAACTCCAGACGGGATTCCTTCACAGGCAGAATTTTTGGCAGAATACTGCTCTGCAGCTGTAAGTCGAGTATCTATTATAATTATTGAATTGAGGTCTGTATGCTCATTTGCCCATTTTCATTTTTACTTATAAAAAAATTCCTCTATAGAAGAAATTCAGGAAATCATCAAGAAAATTGATTATTTAGATTTTCAAGATAACATCCAGTGAGTGTTTTTGGAAAGACTGTGACAATACTCCATCACTCATTAAGGCTTTCCAGAGTAAATATGTGATGCATAAAATTTCTTGATTGAATTAAGTGACCATTCGGTGTGTTTTAATTCCATTACTAACTAGACTGATGGATTCTACACCCTCATATTTTCTTTGTTATTATGTGCCATCAATAGTCATCCTGTGTGCTCTTATAAATGGTTGTAGTGGGTAAATCAGATGCTTTTTTTCCGCTAAACTTGCTTAAAGGACTCACTCTGGACACATGGGCAATGCAGAGGAGACCATGGCCTGTTGCTGAGTGGAAGTTCTATATTGCCTTTTCCTTGTTCCGTGGGGCATCAATCCATGCAGGAGTATACGATAGATGGATAATGGTATCTTCTCAATGTTGAATAGGCGAAAAAGGTGTTGTCATGGGAAGTGAACACATCAGGATAATATGTCCTCTATTGTGACAATGTAGGGTAATGCTTCAGGAGGTAAGCGTGCCCAAGCTGCAGGAAAAATAGCTAATGGATTTATCGACTCCGCATGGGCATTCATTCAACGAGAATCTGTGCTTCCTGAGCATCCTCCATCTGGTAACCATACCAATTTAATATATTTTGTCAGCCTTCACCTTAAACAATTGTTTAGCATGCATATAAATTGGTTTTATCGGATTGAAAGATAGTAACTCCCCCATATTGTTTATATTACCCAAAGCTATTGCCTGAGGCTTTTTTGTCCTTTTGATAAACCAGTTCCAATTCCACAAGACTATTTGAAACTATCTGGAAATGAGA
>QEOT01005378.1:156866-177124 GCA_003123785.1 Pterocarya stenoptera
TCCTAATATTCACATTGGGGCCTGAGGTATTCATAGCCCGGCCCATGTTGCATTGTTGCTATTAAATACCTCATCTTTTTATAATTCTCTTCCTCTCTTATCAGCGCTTTGTTTTCTTGATCTTCTTCAACATCTAGAATGATAACTGCAAAGGGAGGATACATAATTGGCTAAGTTATAACTTTAACCATTGAAAGAATGATAATACTAAAGGTGAATATTGTTGGGGGAGAAAAGGCCCCTATTTTTCTCTCTCCATCCATACGAATACTCCAATATTCTAATTTTGGAAGGTTTTTATATATTACATGGTATTTTAGGACAATAATATTAGATAATCTCAAGATGACGTGCTACTCTCATTAAAGTTGTTTATATAAAGTATACTTTTAATTGATCACATAATATCTTATAATATAATAGAAATATTGTGTCTGCATGTATTTTGAGAGTAACTAAGCATCATTTGTTTTTGTAGATGAGTTGAAATTAAAGTTAAATGATTGAATAAAATATTATTTGAATATATTTTTTAATATTATATTTGTTTTGAGATTTAAAAAATTAAATTATTTATTTTATTTTATATTAAGATTTATAATAATTATAATAATTAGATCAAATGAGATATGATAAATTTAAGATATTAGCATATTACGAGGCAGTCGCATGAGGGTCTTGATCAACCATTCAAAGACGTACCAAAAAGAAAAAACTATATATTCCAAAAACGACGACCAACTGTATCAATAACATTAATTGCGAGAACAGCTAGCTCTTACACGCGCGCATGGCTTGAAGAAGTTGAATGCAAAAAATTCTTGTAAGGGAAGACGGGTATTATAGCATTTACATATTCCAATCTTTATAAAATTTGTTATAATTTAATTAAAAAATATATTTTTCTAAGTTTGACGTATTTTTTAAAAACTTTATTCGTCTCATTCTCTATACTTCCTTTATTTGATTAAAATAATATTTCTTTATTTTTTATTTTTATTACTTTTTTCTCACCTCCATTTTTAAACTTAATTACTCAATATTTTTTCTTATATTTTGAATTATTACTCTAGTAAATATTTTAAACAAAATTAAATTATTTTTTGTGGATATGATAATATTTTAAAATTAATTTTTTTATATTTTTGTAATTAATTAAATTATTTTTAAAATTATTATTTAAAACTATAACAAATATGAGTATGAGAGAAAGTGTACATGATTAAAAGAAGAATTTATTTTATGTATTAGAATAAAATATTGATAAAAAATAATTTAAAAAATAAATAATAATTTTTTATATTTGAAAAATTACTATTTATCTCCTAAAATTTTTTCTAAAATAAAGATTGGGATGTGGGGAATATTTTTATCAAAACTATAAAATAAATCTAGAAATCATAAGAAAAGTAATGTTTTGGAACATTAGATATGGATGCTCTTAACTACCTAGCTAGGCAAGGTAGCAATTGGATGACTAGATAGATAACCAATGAACAGACAAATCTTTCATACTATACGTTGCGTCCTGGAGTCAAATTAAGTAGTACGCACGCGTGTGCATGCCATCCACTTCTCCACTTCCCTTTGCAAATGCCCCGTCATTGGATTTGCTACACAACTTTCTACTATTCATCCACACTTTATACTTTTTAATATTTTTTAATATTTTTAAAAAAAAAAATTTTGAAATTTTTTTTTTGAAATATTTCAAATTTTTTATTCACTATTCATATAAAAAAATTTGATAAAAAAAATTTAAAAGAAATTAAAAAAAAAAAAGATAAAATGTAAAATGTAGTAAATAGTAAGAGATTGAGAATATTATTTCTCCGCCATTACTGCCAAAACACACGTAGGAGTAAATGACTCGTTAGTCTAGCTGTCTGGTGACGTGGCTTGTGTCCCGCGCATAATGCATTTGTTGAGGAAACAAATAAAAATGTTCTCTCTCGGCTTTAAGATATGAAAATTGCTACCTAATTCCTGCATGTCATTCAAATAAATTAAGCAATAAGTTTATATTTTAAAACTAATTATTCACACATAATTTATATATTCAATATATTTTTTTTTAAGAATTTATTAATATTACAAAAAAGATTGACATGAATACATGGATTTAATAAATCGAATATTGTTTGATTTTCAATTCCAATTTCTCTCTAGGATTTCGGCTTTAATTCGTAGTTTTAAAAAAATTATCCGATTTAAATTGTCGCAAGTCACTCATCTCCAACTTTCGGTGACGCCGCCGTCAACGATTATATAGGATTCGCTAAGCGAAGGCAATTTCTGTAGACAGTACGGAAACAAAAACGCGTGAACTACAGTTAAAAGTTAGAGAGAGAGAGAGAGAGAGAGGGGGGGTGGGGGCACAATTTTTCTCGTTTTCCTAAAGATTCCCACCAAACCCCAGAAAAGACAAATGCGTACGACTTATTAAATTTCTAAACATTAAAAAAAAAAAATCAACGAAGCTGCGAGTAGTTTTGGTTCGTCCTTGTGACGTTGGGTCTAGTCAGGAAGTCCGTTCCGCTCACGTAATGGACTTGAAACCTAACATTACAACAATGAGTCCCGTTTGTAATTTTGGGCTGATTTGGTATAAAAAATTAAATTATCTTATTTCTTTCTATTATTATAATTTTTTAAAATTTTTACATAAAATATAATAAATAATTCAATTTTTTTATATATCAAAACAATAATAAAGACGTGCTACATCTACCAAAAATGTAGCATAAGAGGCTCCCAACAAAAAGTCAAGAACAAAAAGGTTTTGTTTTGTTTTTTTTTTTTAATTTTTCTTCATTCTATTTTATTTTTATTTTTAAACTTGTTTTTAAAAAATATTCACTATATCACTAAACAACACTTCCTTAATCACTAAGTAAAAAAAAGAAATTGTCGGAATCCAACTCTAGGTGACAATAGCATTTCTAAAAATAATATTAAAAAGTTATATTATAACAATATTTTATTTAATTTTTAACAAAATATCTTATCTCATCTCAAATGAACTACGTAGCTAAACGGGGCCTTAGATTGAAATGAGATCTTTTAGATATGTCTCACATATAAACATTCAATTCTTAAATAACTAAATTTATCTTAACTCAAAATTTCTTTATATTTGAGATTCACAATCTTTTTCAACTCAAGACCTATTTATACGCAGGACCTATAATATTTTTCAACCTCTTATAAATATATCTAAACTCATCTTAACTTTCAAATACATTTAAATTCATTTTAAGTGAACTTTACAAAACTCACTCTATCATTTTAATTTACTACTATTAAATATAACAAAGAACAATATTCGTGTTTTCTTCAGCTTTAGTAATCCGATCGAGTGTGTTAGTTTAAAGACGGATTGACACTAAAAGGTTGGTAGATTTTATCCTTATTTGGATTTGGGTTATAAATTTCAGTGGTATAATTTGAGATTAATATATTTTTTCTATCTCTTTTTGTAAGTTAACGTGTGGTGGACAAATTATCGATTGACAAAATTTGATTTAAAAAATCTATCTCTCTTTGTAAGTTAACGTGTGGTGGACAAATTATTGATTGACAAAATTTGATTTAAAAAATTAAAAATAATATTTATAATCGTGAAGTATATAAACATCGTGTAATTTCTTTAAAAAAAAGTGAGTAAATACTTAACTTATATGAAAAAAATTAATTTTATAATAATAAACTTTATTCTTTTTCTTAAAGAAAATACACAGCACTTACACACTACCATATTAACATTAATATAAATACTGTCCTCAATATCAACGTGAAAAACAAAAAATAACATACAGTTTTCTTTGAAGTCCAAGTGCATCTGTCTTTCTCTTTGGGTTTTCTTCAAAGATTATAGCTACTTGCGTCAATCAAGGCTCCAGAGGTCTTAAGTTATGGATGCTAACAGCCTAGCTAACAGATTGGGAACCGAATTAATTAAATCTGAATTTTTGTACCAGCCTCCCTCTAGCTATTTTATTCAAGCAGATTTCCATTGATAATTGAATTTTAAATTAAATGGTTCTCCAATTATGGAGTAGTGGCCCTCCTGCTGCACATGAGATATAACTCATCCCAAATTCATATGAAGATCACAATAGAATGATTTTATTTATTTATTTATTTATTTCCCCTATTTGAAATCCTAATCCAAAAATCCCCCCTCATTTCTATCGGTGGCTGTTTGAATTTAAGATTTTAGAGAAAATTGAAATTAATAAACTGATGGGAAAGGGCAACTCTTTAATGGAACAAAATATCTGAGAAAATATCAATCAAATGAGAATATGAGAGAGAAATTATATACAACGGTCAAACATTCTACGTCAAACCAAGGCTGCTAGACTAGTCTAGCACAAAACGTATACTGCCACGTGACACCAATTCGCCTCCAGACTGGAGACTGACAGTTGCCGAATGTCTTTTCCTCAGACCTCGAATAGATAACGGATCCTTGTCGGTCACATACTAATACAACCGAGCCGTACCGAGTCAGCCCTGAGTTTGCCGATTCACATCGTTCCCTCCATGCTCAATCTCCGAACTACAACTCACCGCGTTCCCCGAGGACGGTGACAAGCTTGCTCTCTTGTCTCTGCTGAGAATTCTTTTGAAGGACAACATGCGACTCATTGGCGATCTGAAGCCACCTTGACTCGCCGGAGAGTCAGACATCGAGTCGTCTCTGAAACTCTCGTTCCTGCTCGGGACCTCTATGGAGACTCCCACAAACTCCACGGGTTTCCTTTGAGTCGCAATCGACGAAGAAGCTTGACCCGTCTGCTCCCCTTCGTGGTGACAATCCGAGCACAAACCGGAGCTGGATCCCGCTTCAATTCCCGCCAATTCAGAGACGGATATGACTACTTCGGCCGGGTTCTCGGATGCGTGACCGGATTCAACGGGGGACCGACAGAGAGGGCAAGTAGAATGAGTCTGAAACCACATATCAATGCACTCTATGTGGAAGCTGTGGCCGCACTTGGGTAGGGTACGACCCGTCTCGTTCTCCTCGAATTCGCACAGGCAAACAGCGCACTCCGGGATGGGCTTCTCCGGGTGAGTCTTGGAGGAGTAGATAAAGACTGGGATGGCCTTGAGCACGGACGAGTCGAGGCCGCGGGTGGGGACTGTGACTGTGGCGGCGGAGGCGTTGTGGTTAGCAGGGTCCACGTAGAAAACGAAGTTGTTGCGGCGACGATTGCGACGATTGTGGCGATGGCGCGCGCGGAGGAGGTACCAGCGGGCGTAGAGATGGAGGCAAACCATGAGGATGACAACGAAGAACAAGATCACTATCGCGCTCAGCATGATTTTGCCTCTGAGAGCGTAGCTGGTTTGGGTTGGGAGAATTTCACGAGGTAATTCATGATCGTCCCCGGCCATGGTGGTCGGCGACTCGGCGGAGAGAGAGAGAGAGAGAGAGAGAGAGAGAGATATTGGGGGGAGAAGTGGAGCAGGGAGTGCTTAAAATAAAAATGAAGTGAATTGGGAGGGGAGCAGACGCCTAGAGGCAAGGGAAGGGAAGGGAAGGTTCTTGGAGGGTTTCAGTCAGAGTTTCTGACTTTAAAAAAGAGATGTTTTTTCCAACTGCTACTACCCTTGCAGTCCATGAGACGCCTCGGTTGACGCGGTTTTAAACGAATTGACATCTCTACCCCCTTCACTTACAAGACATACACACTTCTCAAAACAGGATCCTCTACTTTCTTATTTATATTTAGTTAAAAGAAATTAAACATTTTACTTATAATTTATCTTAATTAATTATTTTTCAAATCAAATAATGATAAAAAAAAATGCCTTATAATTTACACAATATATAAAAGTACCGACACGACCGCGTTTCATATTGGGATGTTTCCATTGCTTAAGGTAGTCACTTTTTATACAAAGACTATTATCTCTTTTGAGAATTTTTATGAAGATCAGATAATACCCGTCACATAATATTTGTATATAGAGAAGCTTATAATAGGAATTAATTTAACTTATAACTTGAGTCACAGATATAACTTCTTTATAAATAAAATGATGTCTATGTCTTATTAAAAAAATAAAAAGATAGTCACTTTTTCAAATATGAAATATCCTGCATCTTATATCATATTAACACAGTCAATTTCAAATCAAAATAGAGGTCGGCCCTTGTCTATCAAATTCTCTCATAGGTTTCGTTTGGATGTTGAAATGGTATCAGCTTATCTCTTTTTAACTTATCTTAACATCAAATAGCATTCAAATATTAACACTTTTTAATTTCAAATTTTTAATTTTTTTATCTAATTATTATAACTTTTTTAAATTTTCTAATAAAATACAAAAACAATTTAACTTTTTCAAAATTAAAAAGAAAAACTATATTTTATCATTATAATTTTTTTATTTAACTTTTTATCTCTCATTTTTCAGGAGGTTTTACTACTCAAAATCCTACACCACACTGACTATAAGGAAAACAAGTTTTTGCAGCACCCGATTTCGTCGCATTAAGTGCCAAAATTTGCCGCAGATATGGTTTCCCGTCGATTTATTAGTCGCGCTGCACGTTGGATGCCATTGTCCGTTCACTCCTGTTTTAAAGCAACGAAAGGCTTAAATCTTCGCAAGAAAATTATTTTTCTCGGCGTTTTTGTTTTCGCTGCAAAAAATAACAAAACTGCCGCAAATGGGCATTTGGTTTTTCCATTAACTCATTGGGAAAACTTTATTTCAGCAAAACAAACTGGCTGCAATTAGATAATAAATCGCTGCAGATGTGCTTTCCTCTTTCCATCAGGCATTACATATCGTCGTAATTGGCTTTATTTGGGACGTACAAAAATCGTTGTAAAACCTATTATTATCGCTGCAATAAAGCAATATCGACGATTTTGCACTGCATCGCTAGAAGTATCTATAACTCATATGTGCTTATATATGACTATGAAAATTTAGAAGACCAGATCGAACTTTGACCTTATAAAAACTTAAAAAATAGATTATTCGCATTAGTCGAGACATTCAATAATAAATAACTCATCACAAATAATCGTAAAACACTCATTTTTATTGACTTGAAATAATTTATAACCTATAGGTACTTAACAAAGGTAAAGAATCAATGTACGTAGCTGCAAAAGCAACAACATTCTTACAATTTCGGAACCACATCATGACATTCTTAATTGTGCTACTGAACAACAACAAAAGACAGACCGTTCGACGTTACTTTTGAAGCTTTTTCTGGCCAGAAAATGAACGGAAGAGATGTACGTAGTGACTGGCGTTGGTCATCTGATGTGTTCTATACATGCAGTGTGAGATGATAAAGATATGAAGATAAAAGGATTTTTTTTGGGGGGGGGACAAGGGATGGTTATAGGTTGTTAGAATGTCATCTCAGATACCAAGCTAGGGTGCCACACCACATGACCATGATAATACATATACTTAAGTACCCTTTGATAGAGAAGATAATTGGATTAATGTTATATATTTGGCCTATAGAAGAAAGGTACTAGAGATCAAGGGATTTTGGGCAATAAGCTATAGTTTTATTAATTATTAATTCCTTGAATAATGAATTATTATAATAAAAATGATTTTTCCAGTTTTACTAGAACGTGCAAGTTTCACATACTCAAAAAAAAAGTTAAAAATTCATCTATTTTTTTCTAATAAGAATGCACGAGACTTACACACTTCATGGCTATATTTAACATTACTCTTAACAAAATAATGATGATGATTATTTATGTTTTCGATAAAAAAAAAATGAGAAAAAAGACTGGAGATTTTCATATGACATGATCTGCAGTACTACTTACTGTACGTATATGTGGGAGGAAGATTTTTCTATGCTTGATCATGTCCTTTTACAAAGAACACTCAGTAATCGCTCTTGCAATTTCATTGAAATTGCTAGATAATGCCAGTAAAGATATTATGCTACTTCACAACCTTAAACCTAGTGTCCACTTCAAAGGTTGATATAGAGTCCCGATACGTCACAAATTTCTCAATATTTTGAACTAATTATTATTTCATTCAATTTGTTTATATTCACAAATATTATGGTAGAATGAGCTATGATGATTTTAAGGCAATGATGAAAACAGGCATGGACACAAAAAAATGGCATCAAGGCAATATCCTAGAGCGTAATTAAAGCACTAAGCCTCAAAAAGTTCAAGGACAAATCTAGGGAACTAAGGCTTTGAGTAATCACCTAGTTACCCAAACATTGAACATCGTCGTAACTATTAAACAATGAAAACTCCCAAGGAAGGCCAAATGTTTGCAAAAACCATTCATCAATAAGCATTATGAATAGATCTATTTCAGCTTTAAGAGGGAGGGCGGGGGGGGGGCGGGGGAGGACTTTTTTTCAATTTTTTTTTTTTGGAGAAACAACAGGTCTGATGATGATGAGTTCCCTATCAATCAGATCTCCTTTAACATTGAGGATGTGAGTCATGTAATTATATATTGAAATTACCAAGTTGGCTAAAGCAAAGGACATACACTACAACAAAAATTAGTTTTCGTGACGGTTCAAAAATTGTGATAGTGTCCAAATTGTCAAAAAAAATCATTTTCTGTTACGGTTTATGGAAACGATCAGGAAGCTGAGAAATTACATTATACGTTCGAATGTATAAATATTCACTTTAAAACGTACCCTAGACATTCGAACGTAGAGGCTATTTATGTTCGAACGTAATAATTTTTGGAGCCAACATTCAAACGTTATTGATTCATGTGCGAACGTTAATTGATTTAATATTAAAGTTAGATATTTCAAATTAAAAAAAAATGAGAATTAAATTGTAGTGATTTAATATTAAAGTTGTATAAGTTAACATTAAAAAAAAATTGAGAATTGAAATTCAAAAACAATATATATAGTAAATAATATTGTTCATTACATATTATAAAAATACTCAGAACGAGTTGGTTACATATTTATTTAAATCGTTAAACAATGCGTTGACCTTTGTGTTTAGGATATTTATCCGATGGAGAACATCGGTGATAAAATCTCCAACACTTTGTTCTACTAACGCAATTTTTTCGGTTGATGTACGTAGTAATATATGAGTCCATCGTATCAATCCAAGTAGGCCACACATCTCCCATAGGTATGGGAGATGTACTCGTCGGTAGCTGATTAGTACTCCTAATATAGAGAGCAACACCGAGCCCAAACTGAGTCAGATCAGGAACGAGATCTAGTACAAGGTCAGACTGATGTCGAGCATGCCCTCTCCCTTGTCCAATGCTCCGACGGAGTGTGATCATGTCGATGGGGCTATCTGGTTTGTCATCCACTCATCTACCTAAGGTTGCACTCCAGGCCAGTAATAGCTTGGAGAGATGGACAAATGAGTCACAAGAGATACATGTACGGAAGATATTCCCTGGAGCCTCGATCGAGAATGCTGGAGTACTGCCCAAAAAATTAACTCCGAAACGAAAATGGAGGCACTGTGTAGTGATTTTGTAGGGAAAGGAACGTAGGGCCTAGCTTCCGTGGGAGGACAATCAAGTTGACAGAAAGCCGTGTGCAAACTGGGATAGTCGATGGGTGGATTTGCAGGTAGCCGAAGATGGAGAACCATGAACGAAGGGGAGAAGGGTGTGGGAAAATGTGACTCGAAAGATGGGCCAATAAGAACGAGGGAGGAGTTGAAGCAGCGTAGCCTTGTTATGGAGATCAAGTCGTGCGCAAACAGGGGTGGGTGGATTGCAAGTAGACGAAAATGGGGTTTGATGGGTTCTTCAAAGTGGAGAAGGGTGTTGGGCAGAAATAAAAAGAGATAGCATATTGGCGCCCCACACTGCATACTGACGTGAATTGCACCGTCGCAACAACTTCTTTCATATTGCGACGGAAGAAATTGTCGCCATATCAACATAAATTGCTGCAAAAAACAAATTAATAGAATCTAGGCTACGTTTGGAACCACAACTCATCCCAACTCATCTCAACTCATCATTACACCTTTTTCAAATCCCAATACAAAATATAATAAATAATTCAACTTTTTCAAATCCCAAAACAACTTTAATATTAAAAAATAATATTCTAACAATATTTTATCATCTCAACTCAACTCACTTCAACATCCAAACTCACCCTAACAGTAAAAACCCACGGCGAGTTAAACATCGTTGCAAAAAATGATGGTTTATGTGACTATTTTGTTTGCAACGATTTTTAACTCGCCACAATAGGCCTTAGTTCTTGTAGTGACGTACACCACATTTGTTTTATTTTTTTAATTTTTAAGTTTTATTTTATTCCTGCTAAATTAATTGAGTTGTTTTACTTATCATTCATACACTATATACTTGCTAAAGGAAAAAAAAATTAAAAGATGTGTGGTGTGTGGAATGTTAAATAGAATTATTTTTTCTCAAAACTTCATAAAACATATTAACTTAGGTTAGGTTTGGATGTTGAGATAAGATGAGAATTTTTGAAAATTTTATGAATAGTGTTAAAATGAAAATTTAAAATATTATTTTTTAATATTATTATTGTTTTGGGATTTGAAAAAATTTAATTTAATTTAAAAAAGTTGAATTGTTTATTATATTTTATATAGAAATTTGAAAAAAAATGTAATGATGATTTTTACTACTATTCACAGATTTTTCATCTTATCTCAACATCTAAACGATGCTTTACAAATTCTCACCAAATCCATCTTAGACAAGATCCACAATACTATAAAATAAAAGCAAACCAACTAGTGGCAAGTAAAGGTGTAATCGGTTTGGGTTATTTTGATTTTCGACTTGTTTTGGAATCGAACCGATCTAGTCGGTTTTGAGATTCTAATAATTAAAACAGACCGATTAATCCAAGGAACTAGAATTTTCTGTTTTGGTTCGCTTTTGCAGGTGTGATTCGATTTTGGACTTTTTGTAGGGCTGGTTGGCTTTTCTAACTCAAATAATAAGCTTTTTAGCTTAAATTAAATATGATTGAGTCCAAACATTATTTTCAGCTCAAAACACCGTGCATATACCCAATTAACCAAATAAATGCTAAAAATAATTAGTCAAAATACACTAATTAGTTTAATTAAAACATGCATTTAATAATACCATATCATATATGTAAGTACGAAACTTAATATGTATTGATAAATAGGGACAAACTTATTTTTCATAATTTAATAAAAAGTTAAGTAAAAATAAAAATAAAAGGGTATTGATGTGACTTTTTTTAATTCCAAATATGTTTTATTCTCCATAAATCATATATATGCTCATTGATTCATCATGTATATCTAAGTTTTTAAATTTCATTTATTATGTTTTATGTACGTTTAAATTAGTTTTGAATATCATCATAATATGAATTTTCATGAGTCATTTTCTTTGCTTTTTATTTTAAAAGCTTAAGTTGAACAATATGCACATGCCAAAAAATTTAAAGCATAAATATTGTTAAGACTAGGTTTCAAAATAAAAATAAATTGAACCAACCTTTTCAGATTTTAATTATACTTGAGATAAGGTTTCGAAATAAATTAATAAATGATGACTTTCTTATAAATTATTTGCTAGCCTATATTGAGAATGAATGTGCTAATTAATGATCTTTCTTTGTTGAAAAATAATAACATATTAATAACTTTATATGAATATTCATGTTTAAGAATAAATTTATATCAAGGAAACATAAATAATAGTATTAAAACTTCATTTATATTAATTTTATAATCAGTTCCGCTTTAGAACAGATGGGCCGTTCTCAGGGGTTTAACGCCCTCCAATGCAAGCTGGACATCTAAGCACTCCACACATTAGTTTAATGAGCAACATCACACATGATAAAATTGAAAACGTCATCGTCTTTCAATATAATGAAAATACTAGCTTTGCCAACTTCGGATCCAATATTTTGAATGGGGTCTCTGGAAATTGGGATTCCATTGAAGAGAGACAACCTTTTTCCGCTCTAACTCAGTTGGTAGAATCGAGATACACCCATTTTTATAGAGACCTAGATCGAGGTACTCAAGGTTTTTGCTTTTCAAGAATCTAGATTACCTCCTATGGATTTATACGATTGTATTCCTATTATTTGTGGTGCTCTTCTAGATGTTTCTGCCTGGTTCGATGGTTGAAAGGTCGGGGGCTTCTTTTGAAAATGAAATGGTAGTGAGTTATAGGAATTTGAACAAGATGAGTGTGTTTGAATTTGGGGAGGATGTTCAATTTGAGCCTACTAAGCTTTTAGAGAAGTTTTGAAAGAAGCTAAGGCAGCAAATCTACATTCTTCTTTTTTCAGCAGAACACTACAACATTTTGGGTATATAAAGCCCCGGCTTGCATTGGTCACTATTTGACTACTACCACGAATGCTTGTGGGTTATCAATTTTTATCATATGAAATTTTGTCTAGTTTATCATCTTTCGTGACTGATGTTTACTTGGTGGATAGCCTCTTTCTTTTTTATAGTCAATGGAATCCCTATAAAACCAAGCAGACCACGGTTGGCTCCGTGGTGATCTGTGGGTCACGACGGCTTTGCAAGGGAGAGCGGGTGCGAAGGATGGATTTTGAATGGGAAGGAGAGGGATCCTGTGTTGTGCGCCTCAGGCTTTCTCTCATGGGTAGACGACATGGCGACTTTTGGTTGGCAGTTATTTTTAAGGGATTAACACTACAGCCGGCTAGAAGATTTTCTCTTTTATAATATGTATAATATATATAGCATATAATATAAAATTTTTAAAATATATATTTTGCTCAAGTTCAGTCCAATTCTGTTTTTAAATTATGAAAGTGACTTTTTAATCAGTCTTTATTCCCGCGAATTGAAACCGACCGAAAAGACCGGATTGGCTGGTTGGGTTGTTTTCTCAATTTTTCTTGCAATCCTAGTAAACACCCTTAGAGTATTGGTATTGTCTTTATTAAAAGTCTAGTCAAATAAAAAATATGATAAATTTCATCAAAATAAAATTGCATTAAACTAGCCAAAGAAATAAGTGGAAAGTTTTGAGCTACAATAAATGGATAGGTTTCTTCAAATTTGAAGAGCTATTGTTCATCTATCAAATCTATTCTTTATTCATTTAATCTCTAACAGTCTTTTTTATTCACGTTTAATCTCCAACCGCCTTGTAATAATAATGTAAGAATCAAATTAAATTATTAATTAACATATGATTAGTATAATTATAAAATATAAAAAAAAAATTATTATTATTATTTAAAAAATAATATCATATTATTATTTTAGATTATGGCTAGATAAGTTTTAGATTTATAAAAAATATATACTTTTTATTAAATTTTAAAGATGATTTTAATGAAGTGAATACTAATGCTTTAACAGGAAAGAGAGTCTCTTCTCTTTAGCTATTCAACCAACTCGTGACTAGTGAGGATATATAGATCAAGAAAAAATCTTGTACTTTAATATATTTCGTAAAGAATCCTTAATATTGAGAATACTCGTTAAATAAACAATTCGAAATGAATTGCCCAAGCTATTTGGCTAATGAGAGTATTCTTAAATACTCTCGTTATTCTTTTATATTTTATTATTATTATTTAATTATTTTTAATTATTTTTAATATTTTATTATTATTTAATATTTTATTATTATTTTATTATTATTTTTTATAAATATTTTTAAATACTTTCACTATCCAAACGTATGTAAACTTTAATTTTATTGGAATGATTTTAATTTTGTATTTTTTTTTATGAAATATAGATCATGAAATATTTATTTTGATGGGATAAGGATTATTTTCAAGGTTGGAAGTTGGATCCAAAAATGAATAATTTTCTAGAATTTTCTGGCATGGATGGTGGTGCTGTCTTATTTATGGGCATAAGCCCAAATGAGACGAAAAGAAAAGAGTGTTGTACAGTCAGTAGTTGGCTTGCTTTCTTAGATAGTCGAACCATCTATTTGGGCGGCCCACTGTTGCATCAGTAGATGTCCTCTTAACTCATTTAATGGTGGTAAATTCAGCCCTTTTTTTTTTTTTTTTGAAAAAGTAAATTCATCCCTTTGGACTTTGATATTAGTTTTAATAATTTTAATAAAAAGTCCGATTCAATTTAAGCCTATACTTTTAAATACCAGTCAATATAATAATAAGTTTTTAAAATTTATATAAAAATAAGATCTTTTCAAAAGAGATTTGGATAGTAGTTGAGATAAAAATTGAATAAAATATTATTTTTTAATATTATCATTATTTTAAAATTTAAAAAAATAAAATTATTTATTATATTTTATTTAAAAATTTAAAAAAATCGTAACGATAAAATGAGATTAGTTAAAACGCTTTTCTTATCCAAACCTCCCGACATCGAATAATATATAAGCCAAGTTGAAGTATTTCACCCTATCCATTCCAAATTATAAGAACTTTCCATTAAAGCATTTTTCTTTTGCCCTAAGTAAACGAGTCAACACAGTAATAACAGACATGGGAAGTGCAAATGACAAGGTTGAAGGCAGAATGCAAGTAATCTCTATCTGGATTCTGGGGATCAGCCAAATTTGTTTGCTTTTGGACACGCATGGGAAGCAACAAAAAAGTCTTAATATTATAGTACAGATCATATAGGTAAGTTTGGATAATCACATGGCATGATAAATAATAATAATCATAAAATAATTTGTAAATAATAATAAAATCAGTTGAGTTAAGATTTTTATTGAATTTTAAAAAATAAGAAAAAAATATAGTTAAAATATTATTATAATATAATTTTATAATATAATTTTTATTTTAAAATTTAAAAAAACTGAATTGTTTTTCATGTTTTTTAGAAAAATTTTTGAAAATTATAATGATTAAATAAAAAAATATTTAAAAAATATTTATATTTAAATAATATTAATATATTAAGATAAAATGAGATGAATTATTTAAACGCGGCTACAGTAAAAGACATAGAGATTGATAACAATAAGCAAAGGAAAACCAAATCTGAAGAACTAATAATATTATTCAATGTTGTACTAAGCGGTCTATGGTCAAGATTCACGCCCGACAGGGTCTGTCCCCGAAAGCGGTTAGAGAATGACAGGACAGATGGGTGAATTAAATTTATCGGGGGATTAAAAAATTGAAGACTGGATTGAGTGTGGTTGGGCGACGGGCCAGTGCTGTGCACTGCTGTGATCAACAAATCAACAAATGCAATGCACTGCAGATGCATTGCAAATGCCGGTTTTACGTAGCATTTCTGCTTTCTTAAAGGCTACTTCAACCCTCTACAATGCATTGGAATTTATTTAAGATGAGAAGTCAGTTTCATTTATTTAAGATGAGAAGTCAGTTTTCTTTTTGTTTTTTTGTTTTTTTGTCTTTTTGCTCCTCCTGAATAATCTCATTCAATGTGAAAGCAGCACCTGCACCAGAACTTGTGTTTTGCAAAATTACTGTAGTTCAATACCAGCATTAGAGTTCGAGCCAGATGCATTATTGGCACTTTTTCCATGCAAATTTCTTGATTTTAACCCTCAACCTTTGGCTCAAAAATTAATTGTAATGTATTAGAGAGATTGGCAATGGCTTCATAAAGTCATATTTAAAATTTGATAAAAAATAATACATATTTTTTTATAAATCTAAAATCTATGTAGCCATAACTCTATATTGAATTAGTTATTGAATTAGTCAAAATAATAATATAGTATTATTTTTTAATAATAATATTTTTAATTTATTTTTTTTCATATTTTACAATTACACTAACCATATGTTAATTTTTTTTTCAGTAGTAGCACTCCAGCTTCTGAGAATTTTTAAAAGTGACTTTATTATTAATCGGGAGAGGGTATTATAGTTGATATCAGAGCCAGGTCGAAGATTTTGTAAACTTTTCTAAAAAGAAAAACTTTTTACAAAGATAAAGGAATTTTGATTTTTTTTTTATCAAAAAGGAATTTTGAAAGTTGAAAGTAAAAAAAAAAAAAAAAAAATCTAGGCCAAGGTCTCCTCAATGCATGGCCAGGGCATTTTTAACTTTTACTATTTTATTATTTTTATGAAAATTATGAATGAAATTTTTTGGATACATGCATGTCAAAGTGAACCTACTACGTGAAAGGGTTTTAATGCATAAGGTGGAGAAGTTTCTAAATATGAGGTTAGGAACTTTGGTTTTAAGATTGATGAAGTATCTTTTTTATGAGAAAATATGTGGTACTCTTATGTTTTATAGATAACATGATTCTATCACCAAAAACGAGATGTAAGATTTAGTATCCGAACTTTGGAGAATCTTATGGTACGATTTATTGAGGTTATTATTTTAATTGGAGAATTTTATTATTATTTCTTGTAGAGAGTTTTATTCATGTAGAGATTGGTAATTACTATTGTATGTAGAGTTAAGATAATTGTTGGGTGAATTTATTATTAGGTTTCTAATCGATCCCATTGTTAAGGCAGATACTTATTTAGGTTTGAGTTGAATTTGGACTGTATGATGGTTGATATGTAGCATGTCAATGTGTACACTTAAAGAAAGGTTTAGTAAAGCATCGGACCAAAACAAAATATGTACGATTATAATTGTTGGAATATTAAGTTCAACTAAACTATTGAGGAGTAAAAGAGACATAGAAAGAATGGAGATTGTTGGAGGTCTACCAAATTTTGGGGACGGAATTTTTATAAAGAGGGGAGTTTGTAATGATCCAGCCCAATAATTTTAAGGTCGAGATATTAATAATTTTTATTGGGCCTAGATTATATTTAATAGGCTATATTGGATAAGCCCACAAACGATAAAATATTAAGGTTGATTATGAGTTTTAATTAGATTCAATAACTAGGTTAAATCTCATTTATTATTTATTGAACGAGTTAGACTCTTTTTAAAATATAAAAATCGGCTATTAGAAATTTATTTCAATTTAAAATCATCACTAATTGAAATCCTATACGCAGTCTCAGTCACTGCCAATCCTACATTGAATGAACTACTAGATTATGTTTTTAAATTAAAATTCCCTTCTTGAATGATTGTGACCGAGTCTAACTTAAACTCAAATATGTCGGCATTTTATTCCAATAGGGATACAGCTCTATAAGTCATCTTCACATTAAAATTATTTAACCGAGTCTAATTCAAACTGGATGTCACCTTCTTTCAAATCTCTCAATAAATATCTATCATTCGCGTGTTATTTGAAAAAAAAAAAAAAAAAAAAACCATAAACCTCCTAGTCTAGCACCGTGATCGATTTTGTGTCGAAAGTTTTAGGAAGCAATATTATAAGGTAAGTAGTTTGATCATAAATTAAGATTAACATATGTTAACTAGTTATAAATATTATTATTAAGCTAGTTCTTTCGAAACCAGTGTTTACATACCATGCATATCATGATATTTACAAGCACATCATTCATCATGTTTCATTTCGCATATTATAGTTATGTATGTATTATGCATCTCATGTATCTCACGTTGCATAAGACATGTAAGCTATCTTAAGTTCAAGTGCAAAATAATATCATATCAATATAACCAAATGGTCATTCAGAAGCATGGTACCAATATAGTTTTAAGGTAGGCATGTAAGTCACGAACTCAAGCGAGGTCCATTGTAGTACGTTAGAATACTGCACAGTCAACTTCTTTTGCTGTAGCAGGGGAAGTTAGTGCACAACCTTGCACATTGTTAAGTGTGTAGGCTAGCCAAATAAGTTAGATCAGCCATATAAGTCAGATTAATCAGTTAATTAAGATAAATCAGTCATGCATAGCATAATCATCAGTGTGATCAGTCATGATTTTAAGTTTTCAGCATGAAATATTTTATAAAAAATCTTATGTTAAGTATGTTTACGTTATGATGAGTTTCTTATTGAGTTATCGACTCATTTTAATTAATTTATTTTTAATGTTTTTAAACCACCACAGGTCAGAATAATTATGACAATAAAGCTGCAAGACATGACTTAGTCCAAGGAAGCGTGAAAGTGGCCTAGATCATGTACAAAAATTTTAAGTTTGATTTTTATGACACGGACTTTGAGAAATTTCAATAAATGTTTCCATGCACTCTCTTTTATAATCTTAGTATTTTAATAAAAGAAAAAATTATTTATAGAATCTTTGTATATGGTGTTTCCTTTAGAATAAGAGAAAATATTTTTAAGTTAAGGTTCTAGTAGCACTCCGACTCCCAATAATTTATAAAAGTGACTTTATTATTGAGCGGGACATTACAAGTTTGCTAAAATATATATATATATATATATATATGCGTGTGTGTGTAGAGCAAGATATTGCTCAGAAAAATAAGTAAATAAAAAGCAGGAATTCTTATAAAATTGTCGTCAAGGAACATGATTATTTTCATTTTCATTTCACTTGAAATTGTGGATATGATTCAACGCTTAGCAAGAAAAATGAAATATATCGTGTAGTGTAAAATAGAGAGCATTTTATAATTCTATAACTAAAATTTATAAATTATAAGGGGTGTACTTTTATATTTTGTGAAAGTGAGCAGATGAGAATGAAAATTCTTTTTTATTTCCTGATAAAAATTTGTTACATATGTTTGGAATGTTATTTTAGTTTTTTGTCACAAAATTAAAGACCAATGAAATTGATGAAAATATACTTGAGAGATGAACTTTCTAAAAAAAAGGATAAACAAATCATATTTTGATAGAAAGAGAAAGTGCATCCAAATTTTATGATTTTTCTTTTAAATATTTATGTATCATGGTAGGGCCGAGAACATGTTGTTTTTAACTTTTCCCACGTTATACATACACTTCTAAATGAACTCTAGATAACAAATGGTATCAAACAAGGGATTCTTTTTCTAATCATCAAACAAGGGAGAACATGTTTGCTTGTTAAACTGATCTTTAACTCCTTTTAAATTAATTATTAATGTGAGGTATTACTTTTTTTTTAGTTTTTTATAGAAAAGTTAAATTTATCTTAACCAACTTCATACATTCAAACACATATCTAAATCTATTTACATTTAAATACATCTCAATAAGACTCATAAAAGCCTACTATTTATAGGTTATCTGATATCATCTCAGTATCTAAACGCAATCAACAATACGAGTCTTAGTTTTATGGAGGAATAATATTATTTAGCTTTATTTTAATCATTATTTTTTATAATATTTTGACACTAAATCAAATAATTAATAGATAAATAATAAACAAAATTTTTAATCACTTTATCCCATATAAAAAGATATGGTAAATAGATGTTGATTAGTAGGGTGATAAACAACATTAGTCATCTAGAAATTATGTTTTTCAAAATTTAAAATTTAAAATTTTAAAAACTTCTCATCTCATCTCATTATTATAAAATTTTTAAATTTTTATATAAAATAAAATAAATAATTTAACTTNCATCTCATCTCATTATTATAAAATTTTTAAATTTTTATATAAAATAAAATAAATAATTTAACTTTTTAAATTTTAAAATAAATATAATATTAAAAAATATATTCTAATAATATTTTATTTAATTTTTTAATTTTAATTTCAACTCATCTCACATCTTCTAAAAAAAACAAATGAGGCGATTCGTGCCATTCGTCTAATTTGTATGATGTGAATTTGTTACTTTCGATCCAGGTGGGTTCATCCTATCTCTGGTATTTTTTATTGTAAAATAAAATAATAACAATATATTAATAATAATAACATATTAACAATAGAGCATTGCTATGCATCATCCTACACACCACACACTAATGTATTTTTTATTTTTTTTTAATTTTTTTTTATTTTACTCTTCTTGAAATATTTATATTTTTTTATTTTTCATTCATATAATACATATTTAATAAGAGAAACAAATAAAAAAAAATTAAAAAAATTATGATATGTGGTGTGTAAGATGATGCAAAGATTAATTCTTAACAATAACGACTCACGAGGACTGGTTGTAGGTGTAAAAGATGCGGAGGGCATTTACTGAGCCTAAATTCTATTGCCAACGGGCCGGCAAACGGCCATTTGATTCTTGAGCTCCCAAAGCCTCCTTTTTCGCTTTCCCCCACCTTACTTTTTCCCTCATTTCTTTCTGCAACTTCCACCTTCTTTTTCCTGACCACTTGGACCTTTTGCCTCAACGTGGACGCAGAATATACCCGGAGACAAAGCGAAAGCACTCTGAAAGAGAGGAGAAAGAAGAACGAAATGTCCAACAAATCACCAATATTTCCGATGCCAGAGCCTCAGCACTTCAGCGACTAT
>QEOT01005380.1:0-19537 GCA_003123785.1 Pterocarya stenoptera
TTACAAAGGTCAAGCGTTCTTTCTGGACTTTATAGGTCTCATATTTATGTGAAACCCAGGCTCTGCAAAATCTAGACCCAGCATCCATTGTTTTTTGTAATTGGTAGGGGTTCAATTGTGCAGTAAAATTGCCTCACTTTTGCAGGTTCACCTCGCTACCAAAGCGGCTATGTTGGTTGTTTTGCATTAGATGCCTATGTCTTTTGTTTCATGGGTAGCTTGGTATTATTGAACTTAGTCCAGATCTGTATTTTTGTCCCCCAGCTGCCTCCAAAGCAATCAAATTGGACTATCAATAGGAATATGGGAGGGCAAAGGCAATACCTTTCGTAGTAGACCAATTTATGATCGAAATAAATGTGTTTCTAAATTCCAAATACTCTGTGCTAAGCTCAGAATCTCAAGCCCAGAAGTTCTGGGTGGGTTCCAATATGCAGAGCTGGATCAAACTGCCTCCTCTGACAATCAAACTTGCACCATTTTAACCTAGGCAACGAGTATTCAGTAACCCATCTCTGAATACTTGACAAATCAATGCCACCAAGAAATACCAAGAAAACAAAAACACCATCAAAAGCCTCAACAAATGTTTACCATCTGATAAGTACCCTAGCTTATGTCATTTAATTATCTCTTTTCAATAAAATGAAGTCATGTTCGACCTATTTACAGCAACTCCACTGGCTTTAAGTAGTGTACTAAATTATTAAGTCTATATGAATCCCTACGGATCTGAAACTATTATTATTTATCGGACACTGCAAACCTGCAAAAAAGTAGATAATGTCCGCATTCCTTCTCCACTTTTCATCTCCTTTATCTACACAACCGATCACCCTTTGATGCCTATCATAGCTCTCCTAAAAAACAGCCGCAATACTCCCTGAGCCTAGAAACGATGCTCTATGCTCCACTGTCTGTTGCACAAAACATTCGAAGTTAATAGGCTTCTAGCTGCCCAATTGCTGTTAGCCTTTTTTTTTTCCCCCTTAAACCAACACATTTTCTGATGTCTAACTTCATCTTAGCATGTCCATTGTTCCAAGGAATTATAAGTTTTTTTTAGACTAATACATAGAGCATAAAGTGCACATGCAGCCAGCTCTTTAGTGGTGGATAATGGATGGAAAATCCTTTCGGTGCCTTGATAATGGCTGTCATGGCCACTTCCACTAATTCTAATTGAACATGTTTATATATACATATATATATATATATTTATAGCACTATAGTCTATAGATTTGGTTTCTCCTTCACTGTCTCCCTCAAGAACATCAGAACAGAAACACTATAAAGCATTCTTCTCCCACTAATATATCCATAACTAGAGAATATTATCTTAGATTGATCCATGAGATCTTTTCCTTTTTTACTTTAAACTCGAACCCTCCTTATTGGAAACTATTTATAGTGATATGTACATGAGAATTAGCTTGGTCATGATCATTTCTTCCTACGAGTATTCCACAAATAGAGTTTGTCATGGAATAAAAATAATGGATTTACACATAATCAGCACCTTTCGTGCTCTTCCTTTTCCCTTTCTTTTATTGATTTGGCTTTTCAAGATCTTGAAAGATATGATATCCAGCGAGTGCTTGATACCTTAAGCAATAATTGTGAATAAAGTTAGCATTTTTTAACCCCCTAAAGATTTGCCAACACATTAAATAGTAAAATGATATTGACATGAGAGATGGAGAAGTTAATGACAACCTTTTTGTATAATTATTTTATAATTTTAGAAATATCATTATTTTAGAAAAATGCCATTTATTTAGAAAAGAATTGTAAAAAAGTTGCAAAAGAATTATCTCTCCTCCATTACTCATATTTTAAACTTTTTTCTTCCCCTAGTAATGCTTATGGGGGATTTTAAACTTGTTACAAGTGCAAACTTATCATTATTATATCCCATTGAGGTTAGGTGTAAAGATTGAGGCATATGAGTTCCCCTAGTTCCTAAGAGAAAATATCATTATTATGATTAAATAAATTAGATTGAATTATTCTTCACTTACATTATTTAATATTCTTTTTGAAGTTTCATGAGCTTATGGATTTTAATAACTTGAAAAGGACAGAGCTTGTGTTATTTACATTTTAATGGTTGAGTCAACTAATCTAGCAAGTATACAAACAGCTACCAACTTTGGAATAGAGAGAAAATGATTATTGGTTTGCTCTATACACCAACTTGAAATAGAATAACTATATATATATATATATTTGCTTAGATTATAGGAGGTAACTTTTTTTTGCCCTTTTTGCACCCATCGAATGTGTTAGAATAAAATAGTAATACAATAGTGGGGTTGGGCACTTTAGACAACAGCCACCACAAAAACAACCTAAGTGCAAAGAAAAAAAAAAGAAAAAAAAAATGAATCAAAGCTCATGCCCATGTTCCTTGACACGACTAAAGAGAATACAACCATAAAAGGTAGTTTGGGCACAACTAAGAAATGTACAATTTGGGCGGCAGCTGAGCCTCGTGCCCAATTTAAATAAAAGAATATTATTTATCATTCTTACACCGTGCACCAATATGTGATTTATTACTTTTTTTTAATCTATTTAAACACATATTTATCACACCAATATGTGTTGTTTGTTCAGAATTAAAGTTGAACAATTGGTGATGCATGGGAAGGGGCATGACATGTTGAGCACTAATACTTCAAGAACAATATATTAGGCTCTTCCATTTTTGGAATGGAAAAAAGTATAAAATTTTGAAAAAATAACAAAGAGAGGAGGGAGATGTTGAGGAGAGATGAGATTTTGGGAGGTAATTTTGAGTTAGGATATCAATATGCGAGAAGAAAGTATATATATATATATTGTTGTAAAAGACAGAGTCGATATGTCCACATTGTTAACAATACATGATTAAGGATTATCTAATCGTAATAAATGTGTCACATCTTATATAATAAGATGATGATTAAGAATCATCATGTTATCGTGTCAATGATATAAATGATGTGTTCTCTAGACAAAAAAGATTACAAAATCAGTTCCGATCTTTTCCTGGGGCAAGTTGGAGTGGGTAGAACTGTAGATTATGTAATGGTATAAACTTGGAAATGCACTATTATTTTCAACTGTATAATTTTAATATATATGTGAAGATAACATTATGTCTCAATTTTATTTTATTTTATTTTATTTTTTTAAAAAAAAGGGGGTAAAAAAGAAGACTGTACATCCCCATGCAACAAACATAATTGAGAAAGCTCACATGAAAGATGGTCCATCTGCCGAGTGGTTGAGGCACAAGCATTATGGAAACTTGTATCTGAATTTTCATGCATTTCCTTGTGCATGAAATGAAATCATACCAAGCTTTTTATGCAAATTTCGATCATAATAACAATAATAATCATAACGTCGTGCCAGCTACAATATTATTGAGGGACAGTTGTGCAGCAGTACTCATCAGTTTTTTTAGATGTCTCTGAGATATAGGATCCATATTGTTTTTTTAGGACCACTTTGGACGGCACTTATAATATAATAGGACCACAAAGAAAAAAAGAGGAAAAATAATAAGAAAATTAGGTCCACTTACCACATTGCAAAGCCACTTTCAGATACCATTTCCACATGGGAATGAACCACCAACTCACCAGACACTGGATATTTAGCTCATCCATCCGTTTCTAAGCAACCTTTTTTTTTTCCTTTCCCTCAATTCATCCAATAATTAATTCTCCCATTATTG
Organism: Pterocarya stenoptera; assembly: GCA_003123785.1. NCBI lineage: Eukaryota > Viridiplantae > Streptophyta > Magnoliopsida > Fagales > Juglandaceae > Pterocarya > Pterocarya stenoptera. Next base: position 3,728 of record QEOT01005380.1, read on the forward strand.
ATATAGAAATAATTCCTCTACAATAAGTTTTCAAAAAGTAAATCTATAAATTTGTATGATTTGATATGCATTGTCCGATTGTACATATAAAATAAATAAGTGTGTAAAGCACAACATTCACGTCACTTAAATAGTAATATTTGATTTGTAAGATTCAAACTTTAAAAATTATCTTCCAAATCAAATTATGTCACGTAAACGGTGTGTAGTATAGAGGCCTTAAAATAATAGTAGTACTCTAAAATAAATATAAAGTATTACATTAAATCATGTCAATTTGTAAGTTTACTTATGTAGAATTTTTTTAGATCCATTACTTCTCTTATTAATACAAGAAAGTGACAGTATTACATCATAAAACTGTACAAATTATTTCCAAATTGATTTCCTTTCTGACTTAGGGCCTGTTTGGGATTGTAGCAGTAGTCTTAACAAGTGCTTAAATTGCTTTTAAAAGCTGTTTAATGAAAAAATTAGATTGTTTGTGTATTACATATTAAAGCATTTTTTAATCTCAAATAAGTTAAAAAGTACATTTGAAGAAATATATTTTTCCTCAAACGTGTTTTTTCGGATAATGCAGAACGTAATTCAAATTTTAAAAAGACCGATAAATAATCTTTAAGAAATCAAATAATCATTATTTCTATTTCAAAAATCACTTTTTAAATTTATTTTCAAAAAAAATGTAACATATTTGAAAGTGTTTTAAACATATGGTTATGAAACAATAAATAACTTTTTAATAGTATAACTTATTATTTAAGTTATAAGTTATAAATTATATTTACTACTGCAATCTTAAACAGGCACTTAACCCTATTTGTGAAATAGACAGGTTATGCCTTGCAAACAGAAAATACTTTACAATGAGACAACTAAGTACATTAAACATATCACATATGAGGAGATTGGGGAATTTATTTACAAGTGATCCTTGTGAGACCCATATCTTTTTGGTGCTATGGAACTAAACAATAAGTTGCCCAGACAGGGCGATAGCAGGTGACACTGCAAAATGTTGCCATTCCTTTAATCTTAGATGAGAAACGCTATTGGCATGAGAATATTTCATAAAATTAAATTTATAAATTAATGTTAACGTCATATTTTATATTGTAAAATTAATTTTACGTAAAATAGATTAAACGTATTATACGAGTCACATTAATTTATGAATTTATTTTTTTATCTTAGATTGGAGCTTTAGTTTATTTATTAAAAAAATATGATCTTTTATTATGGGAAAATGCGTTTTTTTTTTTTAATTGTAATTTTTGGGGTTTGGAAGATTCGATCGGCGTGGAGTTTTGTCTTCTCAAGTGGAGGTCATTCGATACGGTCAAGTAGTAGAAATAATCCGTTTCTTTGAATAAATATTAGTTTTTTTGTTTAGAGTTTTTCTCTTTTTGTGGACGGACCAGTATTAATTAATATATATATATATATATTGGAAAACGCTTTCACTCTGTTAATCTAATTATTGACACTATTTTCCAAGTTTTTGGCTTAAAGCCTTTGTCTAGGGATACTTGATTTACGGCAATAAATTGATTTTTAGAGTAGACCGTCCGCCGGTCCCTTCCAATAATTAATTAAATAATTAAATAAAAAAATTCATTACATCATATTATTATTTTATTATATAAGATATGATACATTTATCATTATAATTTTTTATCTTTTAATAATAATAAATATATCAAATGTTTCATAATAAGATTAAAATAAAATAAAAATATAGAATATAACATTATTTATTTACGTCCTTTTGTATTTATTAATTAGTAATTATGGTCCACCTGTTCAATATTGCATGTGATATATACGTACGAGACAATAAGCTTCACCTTTAGAAATTAGAATTCCAAAAACATAAAAATGATCGTATCGTGGTTTCATTTTTAACCCACGATTTGATCGTAGATACCAAAGAAGTCTAAAATCTCCCAATATTTTTTTTCCTCAAGTAATATCCTTACAAAATATTTGTGAACATAATATTAACATAAGTATTTTAAGGATTAATATTCTCTCACGCACGTATTCACTTTAAAAAATGTAAAGTCCATAATTAAAAAGTTATTTTTTAATTTATTTATAGATTCTATATTTATCTATTTTTTAAAAAATTATATACGAATGGCATACCATAATATTGTACAAAAAAAAAAAAAGAGATTTAGCATTAATAAAAAAATATTTTTATGTAAGTCTCATCATACCCATTATTTTTTTTAAAAATGCGAAACTTACTTATCTTTAAAATTATAAATATTATTTCTTTTGTGCATTCAAAATTTGAAATGAAAATGAAAGGCGGTGGAAAATGCAAAGAAAAAGAAGGAAGCAATAATATTACGTCCTTGTTCATTTTAAACTTTATGTGCATATGCAAAGAGAAAGAAGATCTTTGACGCATCTTCTTAGAAATTCCTGACTCAAGAAAATTTATAACTTTTCTCAGCTGCTTCAGAAGCTTTAAATTAAATGTAGTGACACATAAGTGCACCTAAATTATAAAAGCAGGAAAAGTACTTGTAAACTGTGTTGTGGGGTCGATAAAATCCACCACCATTTATTGCTAAAACATATATTTGTAAAGATGATACCCAATGATCCAACATTTTAGTAGTTTACCATGCTTTCATTTTGGTTCCTCCTAACTTTCCGATTGACTGTCTAGAAAGCAAAACAACAATGTTCGGATTTTCATATTCTTTTAACAGTAACGTTGTATACAAGTTTAAGGTTTTTAGATTTTCATACTACAACTAACATGAGTTTAAGCCGATAAACAGAAATAGATTTAATTATAAGTCGTGCTACTCTGCCGTTCAGAATAGCTCGCTTAATCTGACCGCTAGGTCAAATGTGGGTTTTTATTTATTTTTCATATTTTTTTAACATATTTAAATATTTTTTAAAAATAAAAAAAATATACCTATATACCAAAAATCACTTTCTTAATCATTAAATAAAAAATAAATAAATATACAAGTGGTCGGCAAAGTGAAGAGACAAACTAGTATTTTCTTTTAATTATTTATATCATTAACATGTTCTTTCATAGGTAGGTCAAACTTTCTTAAACAAGTAAACACTACACTAATTAATGAGATGAAGTATATATTCATTTTATAAATTCAGAATCTCTATTTTGCACATATTTAAATTTATTAAAAAATAAATAAATAAAATTATTTATATTATATTATTAACTAGTAAAATGATTTTTTAGCCGTTATAAAATCATGGGATCTGTTTGTGCGGCTAGAATTTGTGTTGGTGGCCACCACCTTGTCTTGTAGGCGGCTGGTTGGTTGTGTTGCTGGTATGTCTAATCCAGCAGTACCATCCATGCATGAATACTTATAAGGTCACGAGAAACTGTCTAAGGTAGGTTGTAAGTTTCATATCACCAATTTGTAATGCTTATCTATGTTGGATTGTCTTTAGTGTCATTCAGATTTTTTGTGGCTATTTGCAACGCCACCATATATTCAAACGTGACCTCTTTTATTTATATATCTTCTCCACCAAATTTAAATGCTGTTAGTTGGCTTTACATCCTCCTTGGATTGGGAATGAAAAGTGGAACGTTAAAAAAAACTGTTAGTTGGTCTACAAATAAAATAGATTAGAAAAAAAATATTTTATAACTTGACTTTAAGATGATAAAATTTGTATTATTATAAATTAAATATGACATGTCATATCTAATTTATTTATCTAATACCCTAAAGGAAGGTTCAAGGTATATAGTCTATACTTCGAAAGGACTAGCCACTGAAACAATAAGAGCCTCATTAGAATCTTATAAAAATTAAGAACTTTTCATTCTCAATAAATGTATGAGATTTCATACACTACCTATCATTATCCTTATCATATAGGATATCACAATTTTCTAATACCCAAATAAAAAGTCCAAACCTCACGTCCTGTGCTTCAAAAGGACTGATCAATTATACAAATAGAGCTCTATTATAATCTTATAAAGAACAAGAACTTCTATTTTTCAAGTAATATTGGATCTGATACACTACCTACTATTTTTTTTATCATATCTGATATCACAATTCATCACTTTCCTATATACCCGAAGAAAATCAAAATATTTTCCCTTTTAGAACATTGTTTTAGTTGGTACCACTACCACCAATTTCTCTTTATGAAATGAGAAAATTCTTTCATAAAACTCTTTCAATTTGAAATTTGGGCCAATATGCTTTTCCTTTATTATGTAATGATGTCGCATTAAAAATTCTTTTTATTAGAATTTGTTTTTTAAACTTGGCATCAGTCTTCTCTTTAGCTAACTTGAATGATCTTTAGTGTACACATGCTAGTTACATAATTCAATATAACTTGTATTACAGGTGAACAAGAACTAATCAAACCAGCAAGAACCGATCAGACATGGCCGCTAGATGTTGGAATCTATTGAAATCGGTGGAGAATCGGTTAGTCAGTAGTCGAACGAGGTAAAAACCGATATTAGTCAATTCGGTTCTCAATTCACGGAAGGTTCGGTTCTGATTAAATATAAAAATGTTTTAAGTTGAAAAATATTATAGATCCCACGTGTAAGAATATTTTGAATTAGGATGAATTTAATAATATAAAAATTGAGTATTTAGATATTAAATTAAATTTAAAATTAAATTGAACTCAACTAAATTCAGTAACCAAACGAAACATAAGTGTCTCGCTGTCCCCGTAAGTGATAAGTTCAAATCAACAACTCAAATTGATGAACAGACCACAATTCGACCAACCGGTGCTCTACCCTTCTTTTGATCGGTTCAATTGGTTTGGATTACTCATATGGTTAGTCGGTTTTCACCCAAACTTGTATCAATTGAAAATTGTCAAATAAATAATAAGCTTAGTTATTTTTACAACTCATCTCAACTTATATCATTTAATCATTATAATTTTTTAAAATTTATATGAAAAATAAAATAAACAATTCAACGGACAAAAATAATATTAAAAAAATATTTTTTATTAATATTTTATTTAACTTTTAATTTTAATCTCAATTAATCTAATCTAATCTAATATGCTAAAACAAACACTTTTCTCCCTTGATAATAATATTAGAAATTGGCCTGGACTAAGTTTTAGTTACAACCAACCAGCTGACTGTCGGACATACCAATATTACATAATTTTTTCCTTAATTTTTCTAATATAATATTATCTAATGGAAAAGTTATTTACCATCAAATCATTTTGATACAAGATTTAAAAAGAAAAAAAAAAAAGAAAAAAAAAGGAGAGGCTCAATTCAATTTCCAGGGGACCAGAGATATTTCTAATGTTTTTGATAAGACAGGTTCTACTCAGATTTTGAAACAGTGGTGGAAGGGGAAGGAAAGTAGCTCAATTCTGGATTGCATATAAACCGATATGGACCGTTCAATTAAGAAACAAATCTCAGCCACAAGCAATAAAAAGCACCAAAAGATCAGAATCGGATGTTTAATAATTAAATAAATAAATAAAATATCTGGCACACCCATCCATTTTTCTAGAGAATCGGGACCAGTAAATAAATTACTTTTAAAATAGATCCGCCACATCTACAACCCGACCCGGATATCCCTATTCACTCCACACACCAAACCCTACCCTCTGCCTTTATTATTGCGCACACTCTGCTGCTTTCGTCCTTTCTTTTACTGGCTTTGTCGCTATCTTTTCAGTCTTTCATATCTTTCTTTGTCATGGAAAGGCTCACCTCCATTTCTAACCGTTGATTATGCCTCGAGAGGCACAAGTTCCTCTGTCCACGTTAATCCAACGGTATATTCGGCAAGGAACCCAACTCATGATGAGCCAGAAAATATAAAAACAAATATATTATATTAAATGTTGTGTTTATTATTCTCTTAGATTTGTTTTTTTAACTCATATTGACCGGAACACCACCTTTGCTCCCTCTCTCTATATAAAGACCTATACCTCCAATCTCTCTCCTCATCCTCTGCCTTTTACCCTGTTTCCTCTGTGTTATGCAACTCTTGTGAGCCATCTCTCTATTATCTCTATTTGGGAAAAAAAAAAAGAGATCTCTCTAATGGCGGAGAATCCATTAAAACGCCAAAGAGAAGAAACCCAGATGGACGATTGTGAAGAGTCTAAGCGAAACAAGTCGTACAGCCACATACTCTCTCTGCTCGAAGCAGAGGAAGAGGAACCCACTCAGGATCTTTCCTCTCTCATCACGACTCTCCAGCAAGAACTATCGTCCGACTCCATCTTCGACCCTCTTTCATTCCCTTCATCTGAATCCGACCCGGAAAATCCTTCGACAGCCTCTGCCACCCTGGAAGACCAAACCTCCTCCTCGTCTTCTTTTTCTTCCTCTTCCTCACCTTCAACACTGCTTCTGAAGGAAGATGAGGATCAGGAGGATGAGAAGGAGAGGGTCATAAGACACCTCCTTGAAGCTTCCGATGACGAGCTTGGGATTCCGAACAGAGAAGTTGGAGTAGCTTATGACGGCAATATAAATGGGTTTAACGGTGGAGATGGGTTATCTCTGTGTGATGGTCTGTGGGAATTAGAAGATGAAGCTGCCAACTACTATACCTTGTTGCAGTCCGAGCTTTTCATGTAGTTATGTAGCTGCAGTTAGCTAGGGCTTAAGCTGAAATAGCATAGTTTAAAAAACAGGAAAGCAGAGAAATGCTGTGGGGATCAAATGAAAATTCGGAGGAGAGTATAGAAAATGGAGATCTTTTTGTTATCTTTCATTTTAAGTTCCCTCTTATCTACGTTTGTGAAAAGTATGGAAAAAAGTGTCCCCCGTCTTTTGTAAGACGATAAAATTTGTAGGAGAAAGGTGATTCATATTCCCTCTATTTATTTGGTTAATTTATTGACGCAGACCGTTCTCTCCTATATAGACCCTGTGAAAGCAATGAACGTACACTGCCAAAGCCCACGAAAAATCAATGACAAGCACCAGAAAACTGTGTATTGTCTTATCCTCAACACTGCAATACTCGGATGGATAAATGCCTCAGGAGAGGCGTATTTTGGATTTTGGCATAACACGAAACATTAAACGAAGACACTGTCGCAAACAACTCAGGCCTTGTGAAAATAAATTAGAAGAAAATAACGGTAAAGGATCGAATTCGAACACCAGACATGTCTATGTATTGAAAGAGGATTTTTATTTTTAAAAGTCCAGAGATATATGATATATCTTCTCCGAATCAAACGTATTTTCTCAAAAACGGTATCTTTTCTCGAGCTTTTTTGCCTCTGCAAAAGATGGGATGCATGAGGCGAAGTCGTTTCGTACCGTCCATTACTCCATATCAGAATTTTTTTTTTTTTTTTTTTAAATTTTATTTGAGACATACTTTTAAGAAAAGTGCTTCTACACGCATTCGTTACAGAAATGGAGTGATCTTCTATTTCTTTCTCTTAAAAGCATATTTGGTAAGAAAATATTTGGTGATGTGTAGAGCAGGAGAATAGAATTTTTCTTTCCTTTTACTTTCACTTTTGATCTGCTTTGAGAGGAGCAATGCAATGCAAATTGCACTGGGAAAGGCGATTGCTTTACTTTTCTAACCGTTGGCACGCACGGGGTGCACGGCTTTTGGGGTAAGATAACGTTACAGCCAAAGACGCGTTTAGGTCACGGGCGGTGGGTACCGTGGGCGGATGGGGCATTTACTTACTATTATAATATGAAAAATTTGTTACTCATTATTTTAATATAATGTTTACATCACCTTCTATACTTATTTTTATTTTTTAAAATTTTATTTTTTAAAAATTAATTAAATTATTCTACTTATCATTTATTCATCACATCTTTAATATAAGAAAAAAATTAAAAAATTATATGATATGTGATGTAAAATTTTTTAATTTTAATTTTAATTAAATTCTTTTACTCATCGTTGATCTATCACACATTTGATACGAGAATAATGAGTAGATTTTTTAAAATTTCAATAATCACGGATAGGAATTTGGATCACGGACTGCATCGACGCGTCTTATTTTCATTGGATGGCCTCCGATATTTTCTCGTTCATTGGATGTTTTATCTTTTACAGCGCGTACATCACGCGCAGATATTCAATCCTTAAATAGATGAAACAAAAGGCTGTACTTGTCTACGCGCGGACCCCACGTATAAGGAAAAATGGTTGTCCTTATCGAGTGGAGCGTGTTGTCTCGTGTCTGTCTCGCATTTCTTTTCCCTATTATTTTTTAAGGAAATAGTAAACAAAAGGACAAAAAAATCAAAAAACAATTTTAAAAATTAAAATAATTCTATTTTTGATCTTTACGTTACATTTTTTTATTTTTATTTCTTATTTCAACAATTCAATTAATTTAACAAATATAAAAAACATTAAAATATAGTAATATGCGGTAAAGGCAACTGAATAGGACTCTAAAAATTATATAGAAATATTAGACTGTACGTATTTGCTTCGTTGTCTAAAAATATATGTTAATTTTTAATTGTTTATAAGGTAAAATATTAAGCACTTTCTTAATCTAGACAGACGGAAAATATGGATAAAATATTTGAAAGTACAACAGAAAAATCTTACAAAATGGATATATTTATAATGAGTAATGTTATATGTAGTCTTAAATATATAAATAGATAAATATTTTAAATATAAAGTGATTACATAAAAGTAATTTCATAAATTGAAGTGGCTTGATATAATTTATTAGATTGTAAAGTTATTTTTATTGTAAAATAGATCTGACATATCACAAGAAATCATGAGATTGTTTCTATATAATCTTTTTGTGACTTTAACACTCCTCATATAAGTATTGTGCATTCGCTTTTGAAAGAAGTAAAGACTCATAAAAAATTAATTTTTTTATATGAATTTTAGATTTTTTTAACTTCTTTCAAAGAGAATATGCAAAATTTACACGCTCTAAGAATGTATAAATTATTTTTAATTTATGAAAAGAATTGGAAAATCTAAGTCAGGAGAAGAATAAATACAAAAAATAAGTCTCAAAATATTTATGAAATATTTAATCTTATTTAAAAAATTCTTTTGAAGAACTATAAATATAATTAGATCTATTTTGATTGCCTATGTTCCTCGAAATATAAATTTTAGAAAATCTAAATGGGAGATTTTGCCACTGGAATGGGATGTATGAATTAGTGTATGTATGCATGCATGCCTGCCGCGATGGAGACCGGTCTTTCACAATGATGCGGCAAATGAATGTCCTTGGACGTCTTGGGCTGGGCCCCCAACTACCCTACCTGCTTTTCCTTTACCTGGGCTGGCTCTTCGTTCGGTCTTTTCCTCCCTCTTTTACCTTCCTACAAGTCTACCAGACCAAAACTTAAAAACTAAATACTAAACATTAAAATAATTTAGAAAGTAAAAGTATAATAAATAAATCAATCAATCAATATAAATTTAGAATCTTTTCCTCCTCCCATGTTTTAAATTTTTAAGTAGAAAAATATAAATATAAGATTGAATAGATACTTTTGGCCAAGCTTCTACGGGGGATCCTTCCACCTGACAATAGGAGCTCTAGCGACGATATTTCTATCAGAAGATAGACCTTTAATATTTATTAAACAGTGAGGATGAGAGACTGTAAAACAATCATATTATAGTGGACTATTTCGTCTCCAATCCCCTATGGATGTAGGCATACTGTTGAACTACGTAAATTTGTGCATTTCCCTCTATTTATTTTCCTTGCATTTATTACATATTAATTGTCATGGATGTATGGACAGATACAGTATAGCTACACCGAACCATTGCCGGGGGCTTCACACTACACCAATTAAGGCTCAAATTGTCATAACAGGTTGAGAATGACTTTTTCTCTCATTTCGACTAGTTGTGCCGTTTTTAAGTGTTAACAATAAGAATAAAACTTTTTTATTATTTTTTTAAATAAAAGATATTTTTATAAAAAGAGGTATATGAAGAGGATTGAGGGTTGGAAACAAGTGCATAGCAAAAATTATTCTCTTTTTTCTTTAGCTCGAATTATAGAAGAATGGATGGAGAAGAAAGTATCATTTATTATGTTCTTACAATAATTGTATTATTTATTATGCTCTGACAATAATTGTATTAGATCTAGCATATCTTTTGTTTGATTTCTTCTAGATCTAACAAACCTTTGTCTTCGTGGCTGTTGTTATTATTATTATTATTATTATTATTTTAATAGACTTACTACAGAGAGTCAAAGCGTAATGTTAACATTCAATGTGTAATTCTGAAAAATCAACAAAATTATAAGAAAAGTTATATCTATATCATTTTTCATAATTTATTTCGACTTTCTTCATGCGCATTACTTTCATAATAAAAAATTAGGGTTTTAATAAATATTATAAAATTTAATTCATTAAAAATAAATAAATAAAAGGTGGGTGGAGTCCAGCGGAAAAGTGTCTCGTGCCGTAACCGGCATGTCCCAATAATTATTGGTTGACAAGTTGAAAACAAATCTCTCCCTCGTTTGCTTTTGTCTGATTCTCTGGTCGTACCCCATTTTTGGCATCTCTCTCTCTCTCTCTCTCTCTCTCTCTCTCTCGGTGTGCTTAAACTGCTGTTCATAAAGAATAAAATGAGGGGTATAGAATTTGTAATCCGGCAGCGACTGTGTCTGATTAAAATTAGAATGAACTTTTATAAAAATTATCAGAACTTTCGGAATATGAACGATACGAAACGATAATGTCATGTAATTAAAATTAATTATTTAAATAAAAAGATTTAATAATATAAAATATTATAGTTAAATGAGATCGGACATACTAGACTATTTTAATACGAGCTATCACTTCACACTTCTAATACGATAAACAAAAAGGGAAAGATAGGTATCCCGTCCAAGCATCTCGTTAACACTTTTAAATATTTCAAAAAAAAAAAAGTACAATATTATTGAATAATATGTTCTTAATCACTAGATAAAAAAAATAAGAAATAAAAAGATTTTTTGGAATAAGACAAATGAACGGGATCCCTTAGCAGGATCCCGCTTCATTTTCCATTAAAAAAAGTTTAAAATTAAATTACCTTACAAATAAAATTGTTATATCAATTATGTGAAAAGTGAATTGAGATGAGATTAATTAAGATGAAAATTGAATAAAATATTATTTTAAAATTTAAAAAAATTATAATAATGAGGTAAAATATTTCTCGAATCCAAACGTGAGATTTCTTTATATAATTATAATGCAGTTTTGTGGAATATGGAGAGAATTCCTCGACAGCTTTCCTCATCACAATGCCGGATTGAATGCGCTTATCTGTTAGTCAAACCAAAATATAATAACTCATGGATTCGACACCTCTGCATTAATCTGAACAGTTGTCTCACAGTATTGAATGTGTCAAATATTGTCGCTTTTGACGAAAAAGAAAAAAAAACAATTATAATAATAATAATAATAATTAATCCGTCGACTCGAAATGTTGAAAAGAATTTAGAACAAGTGGAGGTGCATGAAATAGTGGGCATATTTGGAGGTATTGGCCGACACAAGGTATATGATATTGCCAACACGCAAACCCCCTCTCCCTTTTATTTGGTTTTTGCATAATTGATAATATATATGTACGACAGTGACTTCTCGTGGAAACATCAAACAAGGTTCTCCAACTAACTTGAGGGAATTCCCTTTTTTTTTCTTTGTTATTATTATTATTAATTTGTAGCGAACCTAGTATTTACGAATTAGTTTCATATAAAGATTTTGGTACTTTGATTACATTTCGGTGTGTAAATACATTAATATTTATTCTAATTTATTACCACTACTTTATATGATGAATATTCACATTGATATATATATTCATTATCTTATTTTTTTTTAAATTTTATTCACATTTTATTATCATTTTTAAATATTTTTAAAAATCAATACAGTAATAGTTACTTCCTTAAATAATAAATTAAAAAATATATAGGAGGTGTCAAAGTAACATTTTCCTATATATATAGTAATACTACTATGCCTCCTAATGAGAAATTCTACATGGAAGTTTTGCACCACACATCCACCTAATTAACATGTGATTTGTCATTATTGTCATTCTATATTAATACTTAAATATGTGTGTATTTAAATATGATAAAAATTACAAATCACATGTAGGTCATGTAAAGGTATGTGGTGTAAGACTTCTTTATAGGATTTCTCATCCCCTAATTATACCACTCACTTTGCCATTTTGACGTGGCATCACAAATATAAAAGGGTGGACAGAATTTATGATTTTAGTCTTCATCTTTTTATGTTTTTGAGAGCCATTTTGTTTTAAATATACGTTTTCAAAAAATTTTAAATTCTTTTAATAAGCCGCACATGACATAACATCGTGGTGCCATATCAATGGAGGTAAAGTGAGTGGTACAAATTATGGGGCATAATAATTTTACTCATATAAATAGATTTTTCTTCAGAGAGATGATTTTTAAAAAAATATATACATTTTCTTGCATATTTTCACGGGCTCAGCTGTGTTTTTGTTCTTATAATATTTGGTATGATATGTTGGGGGGCCATAAGTTATAACCATCTTAATTAGAAAGTGGGTACCAGATCCACCAACAACGGTCCAACAGTACCAGCGCCAATAATGATTCTTATTTATTTTATTTCTTAAAAAAAGTTGAAACATGAAAACATCCAAAAAAGACAGGCATGGAAACGAGATATGTATAAGGCCAAGTTGCATCCAGAATTGTACAAGTAATAATAATGGCGTGTATGATTGAGATGGGGAGGAGAGGGAAGAAGCATGCATGCATGCATGCATGGGGGGCCCCAACACAATAATTTTGAATCGGATAAAACTTTGGGGTTGGGAGGGAGGGAGAGTACGTAGTTGTGAGTGAGATGGGCGTGGGGTCCATTTATTATTTTCCAGAAGAAAGAAGAACCAAGAAACCACAATTAAAGTACGTGTACGATCCTGCTTTTATTATTTGGAGGAAAAAAGAAAAAAGAAAAAGGAGGTTTGGAGGTTCATCTCCTTCTTCACGCTTTGGGAACTTTTGAGTTTTGAATACAGTCTGGCCTGATAGTAACGTCCTTCCCCTCGCTAGTTACCCCCACAGTGTCACCACCGAAAGGGAAGAATTCCACGTCACTACCATGTCAGCATTTTTTGAATTTGGTAATTGGTGACGAGGATATGAGTCATTTGATGATGATAGAAGATAATATATTTAAAGAAAATTGTTAAATGTATTTAAGAAAAATTTATTGAAAATTTATTTATCTATATATCAGTTATTGATATGTTGAAAATTATGAAATTTAAATTTCAAAAGAAGATTAACAAAATGAATATTATAAGTAAAATTATAAGTACATGTAGTACTACTTATATTTAAATATGGATAATAATAGACTTACTACTATTTTACCATTCTTTTACTATTCTATGGTATATTTGAAATTTTTTAACATTCTTATTTTTTTTAGAGCTGTGTTAGCTAATCCGTAGCACACTATATGTGTACCATTTTTTTTTGTTTTGTGCTAGACCTGCGCTCTCTCTCATCTCGGCTCTCTCTCTCTCTCTCTCTCTCTCCTCTACACTCTCTCATCCTCGGTCTCTCTCAGTCTCAGTTCTCGGTCTTTCAGTGTAATTTCGAATTTGAATCAGGAGATATGTAGTTTAGATGATGCCACGTAGGGTGTGCAAAAGAGACTGCTCCCAATAGTGGCTGATCCCAATATATATATATATATATTTTTAACATCTAAACTTGCTTTGTGTTTTTGAAATTGACAGATTGATTTGAATAGTGAGTTAAGATAAGATGAAAGATCAAAGTTGAATAAAATATTATTTTGATTTTGATATTTGAAAACGTATAATTATTTATTATATTTTATTTTAAAATTTGTGAAAATTATAATGATAAAATAAGATAGATTGAGAGATTCTTTGTATCCAAATCTCCCTTAAGGTTAAGGTTAGGTTTTGATAGTAAGTTGAGATAAAAATTGAAAATTAAATAAAATATTATTAGAATATTATTTTTTAATAATATTATTATTTTGAGATTTGAAAAAATTGAATTATTTATTATATTTTATATAAATTTTTTGAAAGTTATAATAATAAGATGAGACTAGATGGGATGGATTGAGATCTTAATTTGCGTGTCAAGATAATCTCACATATTCTGAGAATTCTTCACAATTATTCATTATTTTTTCACTACTATGCAAATTCGGCGCCCCGCGTCTTCTTTTTCAATGTTACAATTATGGAGATTGACATAAAGAAAATTGATTTAATAGAAACCCGAATAACTTTAGATAGAACTAGCCAATAACTTGGTTAGAACTACCCATTTAGTTATTCGAGTTAAATTAGAATTAACTTTTAATTTGATAATCCCAACCAAAATAACACGACTCGAATTGTCCCTTTTACTGTTTTTTAGCATGCTCAAATATCACACATGATCCTAGGCAAAGTACCTGTCTAATGCCAAATTTTTTCTTTTCATTTTCTTGAAAATATTTTTTTAACATCTTTAATCTTTAAAAAAATACACAACTTAATTAATATTGACTTTCTTAATTATTAATAAAAATAATAATAAATAAAATATTCGAACGATAAATTTAAACAGTAAGTTTGAAGGGAAGAAGTAACATTTTCTAATATTTTAATCTCATATTGTGTATGGACTATTGATGGTTCAAACTTCAAAGTTTATTTATATTAAGATATTCTAAGTATCCAAACAAAGTTTAGGCCTCATTTGTTTTCACAATACTTCTCAACTCATCTTATCTAATAATTACAATTTTTTCAAATTCTTATACAAAATAAATAAACAATTCAATTTTTTTCAATTCTCAAAAAAAAAAATACTATTAAAAAAATTATTTTAATAATATTTTATTTAATTTTTAATCTTAATCTCATCTTACTCATTTGCGAAAATAAGTTGGACTTAATGGTTTTGTTTATGGGCTCTTGAGGGAGAACTGGGCCCGCAAATGAAGAGCATTCTTTTCTAATTTTTTAATTAATAATACGATATGTGAAGATTAAACTTTGAAGTTTGAACCATCAATAGTCGATACAAGAAAGCAGGTTAATTAGAGGGAAAATCATAATACACAGATCGTAACACTTTCTTGTATCGACTATTGATGGTTCAAACTTCAAAGTTCAAACTTCACAGATCGTATTATTAATTAAAAAGACATACATTAGAAAAGACTGCTCTTCATTTGCGGGCCCAATTCTCCCTCAAGAGCCCATAAACAAAACCATTAAGTCCAATTTGTTTTCGCAAATAAGGTAAAATGAGATTAAAATTAAAAATTAATTAAAAAATATTTTTAATAGTATTTTTATTTTTGAGAATTGAAAAAATTGAATTGTTTATTTATTTTGTATAAAAGTTTAAAAAAGTTGTAATGATTAGATGAGATGAATTGAGAAGTGTTGTGAAAACAAACGAGGCCTAGCTTTGTTTGGATACTTAGAATATCTTAATATATTTATGAATAACGGTGAAATGATTTTAATTAAGATATTTTATTGGATCTTTATAAGGTAGAGAGAAAAAGTTGAATAAAAAGATTATAAAATTAAAATATTATTAGAATATAATTTTTTAACATTATTTTGATTTTAAAATTTGAAAAAAATTGTATTTTTTATATTTTTTGAAAGTTTAAAAATGTTGTAATAATTAGATAAAAAATTAAAAATTTGAAATTGAAACGTGTTTTTGGGAAATTTGAAAAAAAAAAAA
>QEOT01005380.1:19812-46387 GCA_003123785.1 Pterocarya stenoptera
TTTTTTTTTTTTTTTTTTTATAAAAAAAATCTTTTTTAATCTCAAGCAGATGGTGAAATACTCATTAAAATAGTTGTGCAAGTCATTCCAACTTACACTATAAGCTGTTTGAAGTTACGTGCAGGCTTTTGTAAGGAATTAGAAAGTATGATTGCTAAGTTCTGGTGGGGCCAGTGGGGTCAAGGACCGAGAGTTCATGGATCAATTGGCAAAAACTATGCAATTCAAAGTATGAATAAGGGATAGGCTTTTCGGGATTTAGAAGGCTTTTATTTTGACTTTCTTGGCTAAACAGGGATGGAGACTCCTTTCTAATTATGATTATTTGTTTTACAAAGTATTCAAAACAAAATATTTTCCAAACAGTGACTTCTTATCTTCGGCTTTGGGCTCTAATCATTCTTTTATTTGGCTTAGAATTTATGAAGCGAAATCAATGATACAGACAGGTTGTTTATGGAGGATTGGGCAAGGGAATCAGATTCCCATTTGGGATGATACTTGGGTACCAAACTCTTCTAGTAAAAGAGTAATCACCAACTACAATACATTGGCAATAGCTGCACATGTTACGAGCTCTTGGACCCATACATCTTCTAGAAGGTGGAACACAGATTTGGTGAGACAAATATTTCTTCCTTTTGAGTTGATGAAATTCTGAAAATCCCATTATACTTGCATAGGGGTGTCGATCAATTGGTATTGGGTTGTACTCAAAATAGACAGTTAAGTGTTAAAAAACAACTTATCATATTGCTTTGAATCTTAAACATGTTGAGGTTGGGACCAGTTTCAATGCCCTAGACACAAAGGTGTTCTGGAAATCTATTTGGAATTTGTAACTTCCTCATAAACTAAAGAATTTCATATGGAGAGCTTGTGGAGATAGTTTGCCTACTGAACGCTCAAAATATTACTGACAGTAGTATTTGTGGAGGATGAGGATACTTCCATTTCATTACGTGCTTGTACCACAATTTAGCATATTTGGGAGCAATATCGTTGATTGGGCAGAGTTGATTTAGCATCACATTCTCATTTTCATAAGCTGATCTCGGCAGTCATGGATGAAGGTTATAGTTATTTCCTTTAGAGATTTTTGTCTTAATTAAGGTGATAAGAGATTAAGCTGATCTCGGCAGAGTTAAGATTAAATTATTGTTGTCTAAATTCATGTGTGTAATGAAGCTGCACATCTCCTGTCACGTCATAATCAATTTGTGGAAGATTTCACCGGTGGCAACAACCTCCTGGCTTTCCTTTCCAGTCGAATAGGCATATATAGCAGTGGATGGATGCTGCTGGTATCTAATATTACCGGTGGTAATTGTTGCAATATGCCGACTATGCAGGCTTTTTTTCTACCGACCCAAATCAACTGCCATCATAAAATTAATAGTTTGGCATGAAATTCAAGATAATTCCCTCATGTAGGACGAGTCAACCTAATTTCCAAAAAGAACCAAAATAAACATATTCCCAACAATATCCAAGAAAATAACATGCAAAACTTCCCTATGATTTATCATTCTCAAAAAACACAATTATAGTTTGAAAAGGAAATGGTAAACCATAACAGAAAACCCTACTAGTACCATTGTCCACTTATATTTAAAGTTGAGCTCACTCTTCCTCCTCTTCATCTCCATCTCCACCAGAAGCCTTCTTGGCGGCAGCCTTCTGGTTCCTGCGCTTCACTCTCCCAGGGCGCCCACCACCAAAGGGACTTGTGAGTGAAAAATCAATGTGCTTCTGTGAATCCACTCTCACCATGAATGAGGGAATATTGACTACCTGTCTCCCAACTCTGAAACGGCCAAATAGGTTGATATTACTACCTCACCAATTATATATGTCCTCCACAAAATAATCCAGAAAATAAAATAGACAGAAATTTCAACATGTCCATAAACTGTCAATCGATCACTCACAGGTCTTACAAGTCCATAAATTGTCAATTGATCANGGGGGGGGGGGGGGAGGGCCCCATGATACAAGGGAGTAACTACCATAAATCAAGCCTACTATTTAACATAATCAACCCATAAATTCGGGGGAACAGGCTAATGCTGATAGATGAACAAGTAAATGTCATAGAATATGCCCCGGTTAACCCAAGCCCACAGGAAACAACCTGCCCAGCTCAGGAATTTGTTCTTCAAATACTAGTGATCTCAACAACATAGTTTACACTTGAGATCCTCACAACTAACAATTTGAGAATGAACCATATTGATCTCAGGATCCTCGTGATTGTATAGCAATTCAAATACCAGAGCTAATGACTTTGGGAGTACAATATAAATCGATCCTATATTCCTTAATAATATAAGATGTCATGTATTATGAAGTAATTCTTAGTCACCTTCCTACATTTTTTTAAAGCAAGCTTCAAATCTCCTAAAATTTATCTTTTTTTTTTTTTTGTTTTTATCTTCAAAAAAGTGGCTCCACAAGTTTTTTAGTCAAATGAAAAAAGGCAGGGAAGGAAAAAAAATGCCAAAATAAGTTTGGACTCGTTTAACATTTTTTTGATCTCATTCTTGCAACAACTTCTACTGTTTGTCATCCACCGAGTTTAACAAAACCTCACTTTAGACACCAGAGATCACAAAAATTAGCAGTTAAGAGCACCATAATAATATGCCTCAACTAAAGCTTAGCTAAAGAAAGTAATGGAATTCTCAATACAAGTGCTCAACACTAGCAATGCAATTCTCAAATTTGGAGGGCCCCGCAAACCACTGATGTTTCCAAAAACAAAATACAAGTAAAAAAAAATGCCTGGCTTGTGAAATTCGAATTTGTGTGGCTACCAGCTATGGCCCACCACTCATGTATGGATGGCAACGTGGAAGACAGCTCAATCACTAACTTTGTGGCAGGGGGATTGATTGATTGTATTTTTTTTATTAGGGTTGGTTTTCTGGTCTAATTTTTTTGTAAGTAATTGATAACAAATTTTCTTCTCCTCGTTTCCCTTTTCTCTCCCATCTTCTTCTCCCCCTTCTCTGCTTTTCCACTTCGCCTCTTTGCATTAAAATCCAAACTCATCCACTTTTTGACATTTCTAAGCCTGCGGGAGCAGGGCGGGGTGGTGTGAGGTGGGGGCGGGGGCAATTGAAGTTTACTGGTTACATTGAACTCTACCTCCCAAGGTTGGTTATCCGTGCAACTTAAATTCATTTAATGTGCCTTAATTTTGAACATCAATATATGTGCTCTTATTTATTTAGATTCTTCAAATTTCGTTTTGAATGAATGACTAAAAAATGGAAATATCATAGCATAAATATTTTTTTTTAATAAGTCATAAATATTATTAAGACAAATCTAATGGGAAATCCCGGACTTGATTAAACAAAAATAAAGGGACTTAGACAATTTTTTTTCTCGAAAACCACAGACCAATCAGTTGAATATTGACTAAAACAGATAAAATCGAGTCATACAAAAATTCAGACTCCTAAACGAGATATCTATATAAATGCCAAAAATTAAAAACCAAATTCATCAACTTATAAGCAATGAAACGACCAAAAGAAAATGAACGCGGATGCAAGGCACAAGAAGTAAAAGACACAATCAGAAAACATCTATAAGATCTTCTGGGAAGTCTCATCAACTATATATTACCTAATATGCTTTTGCCTGATAAGCACTCTGGCGTGGTGAATGGACTTGGCCATACCGGACTTGAAGACCAGGGTTTGGAGACGGCGCTCAAGAAAGTTCTCGACAGTGAGGGCCAACACGTAATCGAGCTTGTTCTGGCTCTCGTCCAAAAGCCCGTACCTGTTCATCCTCCTGAGAAGAGCTTCACCCTCGAAAATCCTACGTGGGTTCTTCTCGTCCAGGGTCAAAAGCATCCTCGCATTGTTACGAATGCGACTGAGCGCATACTGCACCCTCCACAGCTCCCTCTTGCACCGCAGCCCATACTCTCCCACAAGCTTCAGCTCCGCGTCCAGACGCTCCTTCTCATATGGACGTCTGGGCTTCTTAAAGGTCTTCCCATCTGATGTATATACCAATCAAAACGCCAACCGGTCTCTCATCAGGCCCTCAAAAATGGCGTTAGACCAAAAAACACTCACTAAAATTCAGTCCTATGATAGTCTCTTACTTATGGAGGACAAGGATAGAATTGGTGTTCACATTTTTTTTCTAAAAACTTGCCGAGTCCGTTTGAACAAATAAATTATGGGAAAACAAAGATATATGAAATAGATCTCACACCAGAAAGTGAAACATGCTTTCAAATATCCTGACATCAGAAAAAAGTGCGGAGAAATCAAACAAAAGGCTGTTGGACAAGGAAGACTTACAATTTCGGTAAAAGGAGACGTGCACCATGGTGCTTTTCCGGTGTGCCTGCCCTCAGTCCGCGATCTGAAGCCTATGACGACTGACGAGGACGGATGGTCTGGCCTGCTTGGAGATTAAACCAGGGGGGCGCGGCATGAGTGCCTTTATATGTTTTCTTCCCAAAAACTAAACCCTAACCCTAGCCCTAGTGGGCCGAAACTATTTCGGCCCATGTGATAAGTGGCCACTGGCCCACTGCTAATCTTTCAATTCTTATTTCAACAAAGCCGATCAAGTTCTCCGTACTACTAAGATTATACTATTTATAGGATTAAATATTAAAAAAATCTCTATAACTTCTTACTATTTACACAATCTCCACACACCATATTGTTTTTAATTATTATTTTTTTATCAAATATTTATTATATGAATAATGAATAGAAAATTTGAAATAATTTAAAAAGAATAAACTCAAAAAAAATTAAAAAAAAAATTAAAATTTAAAAAAATGTGAAGTGTAGATGAGGTTGTGTAACAAAATTTTTAATTATTTTGTACAGTTTTAAGGCGAATGAATTCCTTGCGCGTTTTATTATTTATCAATTTTACATTTCATACATTATATTTATTTTTAGTTTTATTAACTAATTGAATTCTTCTACTCGTTATCCATGCATCACATATTTAATAAGAAAAAAAAATTATATATGTACGAAAATGATGAGTAAAATTTTTAAAATCTAAAATTCACCCAAAAAAACCTTTTTAAATATGAGCTTTTACTTTTTTTCAAAAGAAGTCATTGCAGTTAAGGAGTATAGTGATCTAAGCCGAGCAGAGGGAAGCTTCCTTGGGCAAAAAGCCCGTATTCAGTGGGCTGAACCATGCCCTAATTTTGTGATCGTGTGTTGACTTACTATTGACCAATTTATTAATTGTGTTTTATTAGATCAATCCGATTTGATGCAAATTTATTTATATCAAACTCAAACTTACTTATTTCGTATTGTGTTCGTATCAAGTTTATGGAATGTGTCATGTATTATCACCCTTATCACTGAAAAGTAAGGGTGTCAAGTCGTGCTACATTATTTAAATTGGTATCCAAGTCAATTAGATTTGTATTATTCATGAATTAGCCATAATATGACATGAATAATTAGGTGCAATTTGGTTTGAGAGTTAAGAAAAACATCTCAACTCACTATGTACGGAGAAATTGTTTTGTATCCAAATGTAAAGATTAAAATTTTAAAGATGGTTTCAAATATCTCTTTCCCTATTTTCACATAATGACTAGGGGTGCAATTGATTTAGTTTTGGATAAAATTTAAGACTAAATCGGTATGCACCGGTTTTGTATTTTTAAAAATCGATTCCACACCCCTTACTCTCCTAAACTGGTACTTCCGGTTTTATCAGTTTCGGTCCAGTTCGGTCCGATTTTTCGATTTTAATAGATTATATTATATATTATATAATATATATAATACTATAGTGATAATATATTGTAGTATATTATAATATATATCATAATTGTATTATAAACTATGGTAATATATTATAATATATAATATAGTGATATAGTATTAGTATAACTATTAATATAATAGACTATAGTAATATAAGATTTTAAAATTTAATATTATATTAATTAGTAATTTATCATATAATATAAAATTACAATATAAAAAATTATAATATATATATGAACCGGCTTGGTCCGATTAAAAAAAAAAAAAAAAGGGGACCGATTTTGACCAATTTTAAGAAAAATAAAACCAGTACTAAACCAAACCAACTCGATACTGGTCCGATTTATTGGTTCACTGATTTTTTTTACACTCCTAATAACGACAAAGTAGGTCTCACTATCAATAATTTTTTTTTTTCTACGGAAAGGTCAAAACAGATGCTGTCTCACTGTCAAGATTGAGAGCTTCTTAAAGGAGAAAAAACAGGATATTGATTTTTTTTGAAATGGATGATACATTTTCGTTGCTGTAATTTAAAGATCAGACTGTCTAATTTTTCCCGGACCCATCAATAATTGTTAATATTGGCCTATTTAAATTTTGGGGATTGAAAATGCAGTAACAAATTGCATTAAATAATTTCTCATATAATTAGAATGATATAAATTATAAACATAATTTCCATCTTTTAGAATTGCGGCCTTCAATAAATTTTGAAAATGCCAAGAATAATTGATTAATGTAAATTTAGAAAATTATTTTATTTTAATTATGTGATTTTAATATTTTTTGGGGTATGTAATTTATTATATACTATTACTTAATATAAATATATTTATAAATAATAATCAACCATTACAAACACTATGCAATAATTGGCAGGACTCACAATTATTAAATCTCTAGAAAGTTAAAACCATTTCGTCTCACTTTTAAATTCAAACACACAAATTTTTAAAAATTATTTCATTTCATCTCAACTCAACAATGTCACTATTATTCACAAATCATCTCAACTCATTATTCAAACGAGTCTAAATGTTTCATTCAGACTCGGTCTCGCATATTGACCATTTCACTACTATTCATTTGGTTCAACCGGGTGGGGGTTAGCCTTCCTTTTGTCCATCTCTAAACTTTTGGACACATTTTCTCTTTTAACTACATCATCATTATCAGTTTTTTTATAAAATATTTTAAATGTGAATACATCGACAATATACATAAGGTTAACAATATATTATAAATCCTAAAGGCTTAAATTTTTAGGATTTCAAGTATAGATTAGATATTTTAGGATCTCAATGTGTCGATTTCTCCGACTATAGCATGATCACGATCCTCTCTAGTTAGAATGTATCAAACTGCTAACAAGACAACTCTTCTTGCTTTGACCAAGGAACATGTGATGCGTCATAGCTAACTTATTAGTTCTATGTCCCGTTTTATTGTTCTACATTTATTCTTCTATCTTGTTTTTATTAATAAAAAGTTGAGGGATTAACCTCAGGTTAAAGAGCAGAAATGGGAGCTAAAAGCCTGGAATAAAAACACAAGACCAACCTGCAATAGAATGGAACCTTCCTTTTTGATCGGTGTAATTTTTGGGCACAAAAATTATACAATAGCCTGGAACATTCCTTTAACTGGAGGGTTTTAAGGGCCCCAGGATTAATGAATTCCCAATATACATTTTCATTTTTCTGTTTGTTCTGTCTCTTGTAAAACTTTCTTTTCTACATTCCGAATTTCATAATGTCTCATTACTCTACCTGGTTCTGACCCTGGTTCCTTGATGAAACTCCACTGAAGAGGGTCATGGAAAACAGTTGTACGATGCTTTATCTTCTTTCTTTTTTTGATTAGTAATATAATGTATAGTGGTTGATGCTTGATTTTCTTCCAGAGAATGCTATACTGCCGACTGCTTTTTACTCTGAACTACGAGCATTGACTTGCTCACATACTCTGGCCCCGTTTTCAGCCCACCACTTCTCGGCTTGTTCCGCTGTGAAATGTTTCCGACTGTAGAAAAGCAAATAGACTTCAGTAAACAGTAAATTCAATCACAAGTTCAAAAGAAGAAAGTAAAAAAATACTTCATGGGTGTGCTGTGCTAAAAGCATTATATTTATTGAGTTATGTATAGGATTTTCTAATGATATCATACAAAAATCTGCCCAGAAAAGAGATGCGTGGGGATGAATATATGCATACAGAGTCGAGGCCTTTAACCATTCCTACAGCCTACACTTCTACACAAGAAATAAGTATGCATGGGAGCGTTTGGAGAATCAATCAAGAGATCCATTTGATAGTTATAGAACAAAAAAACAACATTCTGACATCATCAATATTTTTCCCCTCAAACTGATTCAGTCTATATTTTAACTTTTTTAGATTGATTTATTGCAATAAAATGATTCTATTTGTGAAAGCAAGATCTATTGATATTTCTGGGTAGGTATTTTATATAAAAGGGGTAATATCGAATTTAGGAGTATATATTCATAGACTTTATCACTAAGAGAAAAAATATTCATATATTTCACTTTAGATTATATTAATGAACTCCTGTTCTGCAGGAAGAGAAGTACTAGGTCGAGAAAACTATCATGAGTTGAATTCCATATCAATTCCTATTGGAACCATGTAAATGATACTAAAAACTCTTTTCATTGTTTGTTTCACGGTGCAAAAAAGCCAATAAGTTAATGCAATTTGGCACCAAATACAAGTAACTAGTTTTCTAAATATTTTAAACTCAACATGTCAACAAGACTAATAAGGAAAAAAAATTGTCCACAAATAACTCAATCTAAAAGAACACAGACAAATTATCTAGTTATCAGGAAAAAATTGTCCAAATTCTTAGAAATTTAGTCCACCCTTTCATCAAGACATTCTATGACCCATTTTCAAAACAAGCGATTCAAGTGTAGACATCACCAAATTCTTGCAAAGAAGACCCATTTTATTAAACTGGGACCTGCCCCTTTTGCTTCCCCGTGAACTAGGCACAACCCACTCGAGCGTCTCACCTGATCGTAAATGGTTCTAGTCCGGACTTGGTCTATGACAAACTGGGATGATTGATGGAGCTTGATATATATGGGAATTCAAGGAAGCTAAAGAAGGAAGAAAAGGATTAAGAACATGAAGCACAGCATGAAAGTAATGGTAAAGGTGCAAGGTGCCGAGGGCTTCAATGGCATGGTGGGCAAGTGATTGAGAGAGAGAGAGAGAGAGAGCATACTAGTGGCTGCACTTGGGCAGCAATGTCTCCCACATTGGAGGCTACATTGAGAATGGTCAGGTTGGACTTAAAAGGGGTTTGTGGCCTTGTGGGTGCAATGGCAAAGGGAGGGCATTGCATGCTACTTATAAAAAAACCCAGATTGATGGGGAGAAGCTTAAGGGCATGTTTGGGTAACACCAAACATTCCCAAAATTCCCAAAGTTTTTCTAACTTTGTAAATTCTCAAACATCACTCAAACAAAAAATACTTCTCTATTTCAAATTTTAAACTTTTCATCTAATCATATTACTCAAACACAAAAATCAATACAACTTTTACAAACTTCAAAACGAAAAATAATATTAAAAATTTATATTCAAACAACTTTTAACTTTATCTATTCACTTTCACATTCTCTAATACAAAACTTATTTTAAAAAATATTTTATTCAACTTTTTCTCTCTCATTTCCCAAATTCCTAATAATACATCTTCACTCAAACCATTTCACTACTATTCACAAAATTTTGAGATACTTTAAGCATCCAAACATGCCCTTATAAACCTTCAACCCTACCCCTCAATTGGTATCACAACAACTCAAAAATCCTGAAAAACATCCCATCACTAACACCAAATTGGCACATGCACCTTCACACCACCACCTTCACACCACAATCCATCCCTAAACACCAAAAGTGACAATAAGGCCAGTCTGGTGAGCAGCATATCGAAACAATCGCATGGGAAATCAAAGGCCTAACAGAGTGAAAAGCTTGCTGTGAAGAGTGATGGTAGATCCAAGATGACAGTTGTTGGATGTAGGTCAGTAATGGTCAGAGAGAGAATCTTGCAGATTGGCAAAATTCTTCTATTGAATAAAGACTTTCAGCAGCAACAAACATAGGAGAAGTTGAAAAACATCAGGAGATGTTTTGCATTGAAGAAAGCGAAACTCATAGATGCAAAAGACTCAGAAGTGGTTGGATGTAGCACCAATTGCACAATCAAAGATGATTGGTGTCAAACCGTGAGCTACCAATATTCACCAAAAACCAGTTGGTGTTAGGGAAACACATTCAAGTCTTTATGGCATTTGATGTTGCACTCCACAAAATGCGTTTTTAAAGCAATTGCAAAAAGCAATATTGTGGACACACCCCAACAACCCCTCTCTCATGATAACACTCGTGTGATTCGAACCAACAACCTCTACCTTTCATACCATCAGTCGGATTATGAGCTGCCAATCTATCTAAAAACAATTGGAGTTAGGGGAGACACATTCAAGTCTTTCATACAATTCTGCAATGCACAACACAGGCCTATCTGTAGAGCTCTAGGAACTCTGAATAGTTCTTTGAATAATGAGTTACAAACAAAACATCAATCCCTCTTTGAGTTTATATTGGAATTTTGATTCAAGTGAATAAACCTATTTCCTTCTTATTCTAAGACCAGTGGTTCTAGAACTTGGTGGTTAAATTCTACTATGGTGACGATGCTGTGGGAAGGTCCTGCAGAAAAACAGCTCGATGCCAGGATGATAAAAAACTATCCATGTGGCTGAGAGCCCTCACAGTCCAGGCACCAACAAGTACCAGCAGAGGCCCAAGAAATTACCGACCTTGTACATTTGTTACAATCACAATGGTATTGCTGAAACTTGCATGAACATAAATAACGGCCTTTTTGATAATTTCTTTGCATGTTTCTGCAGTAGCATTCAAGTAATGCCCTTCAATTTCACCGGTTTCAGTCTGCACTTTATAAATTGCTTCGGCACAAATGGAAATGGTCTCTCCAACGCATAAATGGTTGGGAAATTAAGTTCTTGTCATATTTGGTAAAATGAAGCCCACTGTGGAGACATAGCCTATTACGGCTTCAGCTTCACTTTGGTGAGTCTCCGAGATCCTTTGGTTGACCTAGGTTGTGTTGAAAGGATATCTATATGATTTGATATGATCTGCAGTCATGAGGAGGGGTATTGTGGATCCACTCTAATATTGATATAGTTAAAGTACATTGTTTGAATCCCAATTAACAATATGATTCATGAAGTCAGTACAAGAACAAAGCATGGCCTAAACCTCTCATCGAGTTGTAAAAATACTTACTATGGAGTCATAATATCTCATAGAATATATGCTTTAAATTTTTGTCGAGTAACTCATATACGATCCTACAAAATTTAATAGACAAAGATGGCAAGTATAGATACCTGAAGCGAACGCGTTTCAGTTCAGTACCACCGCCTGAGGAGGACAAAGTTATGTACACCCCTGGTTGATCATGTAACACCCACTCTCTTCTTTCAGTAGTTGGCTTGCTTGCAGTAGGAAAGGTTCGGTTTGTCAAGTTGCCATTTGAATTGCTCTCTGGAGTGGCTCTGTTTGCATTATGCTGAACATTGGAGAGCTGGTTTAGAATATTGGAGGTGTTTCCAGCAATAATAGAGCCAGAATTAACACAAGTCAAAAATTCTTCCATCTGTCTTTCAGCCACTTCCTTCAACTGTCAGACAATTAAAACATCCACATCATCAGACCATCAACTAGTTAATGGTGTAGTTGCAACTATAACGGAATCCAATAAAATAAGCGAACAAGAATGACAAAGAGCAAAATGATAAACCCTCTATTTCATTAAAAACGTTTTTTTTTGGGGGGGGGGGGGGGGGCACCATATTACACGGATGTGTATACCAAAATAAACCGTCTAATGATTAAAAGAAGATCAAGAATCCATAAGATTAGAAATATTAGAAAAAAGGAGAGGTAATACACTCCTCTTCCTTCGATATCTTGTGTTCTTCAAAGCATCTTGCATTCCACTCTCTTCATATGCTCCACACTAAACATAAAATAACCATCCTCCAAGTGGCTGCCACTGATTGATTTCCCAATTGACCTCTCCAATAGTCTAACATCTCTATTCTCCTTCTAGACATAACCCATTCTACTCCAAAAAGGCTTAAAATTACAGGCACAATGCTCCTGCCACTTACCCAATGGAGAAGAAGGTGATCCATGGATTCCCTGCTCCTTGAAACACCAATAGATGACTATGACATTTCTCTTTAGGTTATAATACGTTTTCAAGGGCCGCTGTCCACACAAAGAACTTACTCTCAAAGGCACATTGACTTTTGAAATACTCTTCCATGGAAAATGGGAATTATCTGAAGTAGATAATGTTTGATAATACCATCTAACTTCGGGCTTCCTTCTCTTAGAAGGGATTTACACAATACTATCTTCACCACCTTGTCTCAATCTGAGCGAGTACAGCAGTTCAAACAACACAGTTACGGATTACCTTGCGATCCTAAGCAGATCTAATCAAAAAAGAAATTCCATTTAATAGTTCCATTGAAAACTTCATATTATTCCTTACCATGCCTCCTTACTACATGCAATACTTAACAGCTTTGTAAAAGAGCCCTTTAGTGGTTAATCCCCACACCATAGTTCATGCCAAATTTGTATCTTTGCATCACCCCACAAATGCCAACTCCATAAGGACCCACTACCTCCTTATAACACCATCTTCTACTCATGCTATCATATTTTGTTTTCACAACACGTCTCCATAAAGCTTCCCTCTCCGTAGAGTAACACCAAAACTACTTCCTGAATAACGCGTTATTAATTTTTTTTTGAGGAATAACGCATTATTAAATTGAGCCAAACTTCTCACTCCCAAGATAGGCACAAATTTTATAGCATAATTTAAGGGGTTACTAATATAAATCCCATGCCTTGCCACTACATATTTCGAATCTGTAAATTAGTGGTTGTGAAGGGTTTCTGCCATTATGTTGGGCTCTTTGAACCATAGCAATATTATTGTTATGAGAAGGGTTTTTGCCAAACTACTGGGCTCTTCAAAGCAGTATTACTGTTATTATCCAGCCTCTAATCATTTTAGTGCTTAGTGTGAGAAGGGTTTTTGCCAAACTGCTGGGATCTTCAAAGCAGTATTACTGTTATTATCCAGCCCCTAATCATTTTAGTGCTTAGTGTACATCACTGGTCATTCAGTCTTGAAAATAAATACTGAAACTTAATCTTTAAAATCGATTGTAATAGTTTTAAGGGCACAAATATTCATGACTTTCTTGTATCCCTAGACAATTATTTATAGGTGTTGCTCTTGTATATGTCCCTTGTACTTGGGCTATGCTTACTTCTATCGTCAATAAAATCTTATTTAGTGACCAAAAAAGTGCAATCTAACTTCAAATCTCGTTTTAATTGGTCTCAATTAACATCAATGCTACTTCAAGAGCCATATTTTCAAGAACTACTGGACCTCAACCTCATTTATATGTAAATCTAATGACCATGGTCGTGATTTTGTCTAACTTAGTTTCATGTCATCAAGAGAATTCACTAAATGATATTAATTTGTAATCGATCACTTTAAGATTTCATATTACAACTGGTATTCAACACCCTTTTTGTAAATGTAGACAAGAATATATGTCATAAGTATGACTATATATGCTTAAATAAATCATATATAACATAAGGCATATGAAGTGATGAAGACTTATGCTTGAACTGGGGATTTGATGGAGAATCTCCCCATCTACTGCATGCAAATTTATGTAGGTTCATCTTTACACTGATACATCAGCTAATCTCTCATCAACTAACTAAATCAATGCCACCAACTTCTCTACACATGCCCACAACATCATATGCTGTACCTCGAGTCAAAACAATTAGATTAAATTAAGAGAAGTGTTACATCTACAAAGATATTCCACAAAAATAAACCCTCAAATTAACATAGCTTTATATGATATGTTAGATCTACTTTACAATAAAAGTAGCTTTACAATCTAACCTACCACATTAAGTCATATCAGTTTGTGAATTTAATTTTGTGAGATCTTTCTGTGGCTAAAATATTTCTCTTAAATTAATGACGACCAATCTGCTCTTCCACGTTGATTCTAAACATGATTTGATATTTGTTTAAACATTCCAAGAGTTACAATGGAAACATGTATGTCAAATGAGTTTACTTGACCATAAGGTAATCCTGCCAAGATTTTGTACTCACCATGCTGGCTAGAGTCACGCAAACACAAAATATTCCACATATACGACACTGGTGGAATTCAACTTAATCCTAACACATGCAAGGAACCTAGTCATCCAGACCATGCACCTCAACTTTGTTTTGTGTTGGTAGTATGATGTTAAAGACCCAACCATTGATCCAAAAGCCCTAAGACTGTTGGATACTAATTCCTTTAACTTTTAGGATCATAACATTCCACCACGCTTTCGAATCCGACGTCCACGGCGGCCCACTGTATCAACACTAACCTGGTGGTAGCCTTTTCCTTTTTGGCGACTTCACTCATCTATCAGTATTCAATGACTTAAAACTATACCCATACAAAGTATTAAGACATTTTAATCCAACCTATAGGTCGTCCCCTCTATGACTTGAACCCATGACGTGGTCCCTGCTCTGATACCAAAATGTCACGTTGTGTAGATGTTGATCAGGTTTGTGAACTGGTAAAGTGCAAGGATCGCTCTTGCGTAATTTACCTACGGTGATAATTTCTATAGGATACTTCGAGGGATCCCAGGCCTCCTTAATTTGGTTTAATTCGAGAAAAACCACAACTCCAAATCAACACAAGGTTGAAGATAATACTGATGAGATAATATTCATTCTTGGCCTCAAGCTATTAAATAGCCAAACAACAATAGCACATCTCTCAATTAAGGAAAGCAAAATATACGTGAATAATTTAGGCCAGAGTTATTGAAAAGGAAAGACAACAAATTAACAGAAATCAAATAAGGCAACTGGCCGAATTCTCTAGATCCTTTATCCTAGTCTCCACGTGTGTCCAAGTTCGTTGAGTCCCTAACAGCTCCTCGTTCCTTAAAAATTTCCTTGTCCTCAAGGAAAAAATATGGGAATCATGCCTTGAAATCAGCTAGATTTGCCCATGTGGCATTCAAAGGTGATAAGTTCTGCCAATGAACAAGAATTTCGGCCACCCCCTTGACATTTATAGTTTCCAAAATTACTTAAGGTAATGGATGTAGGGTGGACTCTTTGGTTATGAAAGGCAACATGGGAGAAACAATATCTTGATCTCCAATCCTTTTTTTAAGGAGTGAAACATGGAAAACTGGATAGAGTTTGGACTCTGAAGGAAGTTCCAACTTATAAGCAACCTCCCCAATTTTGGATAGAATTTTAAGAGGGCCGAAAAACTTAGGGCTGAGCTTGAGATTTTTCCGTTGGGCTAGAGATAATTGGCGATAAGGACGCAGCTTGAGATTCACAAATTGGAAATTTTTATCCGTATGCTTTGCATCATAAATTCTTTTCATCTTTCCTTACGCCACCTTCAAATTATTTTTTACTTCTCTAATAACCACATCTCTCTCAATAATGAATTTTTCAATTGATTCCACACTTGTAGTGCCATGGACATAGGCGAGAGTACAGTGGGGGGCTCCCGGCCATAAACAATGTCGAAGGGGGTCTTTTTTGTAGATGAATGAATGCTAGATATTCCACCCATGGAAGCCAAAACGCCCACTCTTTGGGCTTATTGCTTGTGAAGCAACGTAAATACATCTCCAAGGTCCTGTTGACTACTTCAGTTCGACCATCTGTTTGTGGGTAATATGCTGAGCTAAAATTGAATTTAATCCCATTTAAGAGAAATAAATCCTTCCAAAAAGAACTAGTGAACACCGGGTCATGATTGCATACAATGGATTCACGCATGCCATGAAGCTTGAATACATGCTCAAAAAATGTGTGAGCAATGGTGATGGCTGAATAAGGGTGTTTGATGGGGATGAAATGACTATATTTGGACAAGCGATCCGCAATCATAAAAATAGTAGAGTTACCTCTAGAATTCGGCAAGCTATCCATGAAATCCATAGATGTGTCAGTCCACACATGTCTTGGAATGGGACGAGGACTCAAGAGGCCGGCAGGTTTGACATGGTCCACTTATTTTTTTGGCAAATCTTGCATTATTGGATAAACTTTCTTACATGTTGTCTAATCCCCCTCCAATAAAAGACTGATTTAACCCTATGGAGAGTTTTGTGGAGTCCTTCATGCGGGCTTGAATGAAATTCCTTAATTATAGGAATTATGAGATCCGAAGATGGAAGGAGAAAAATGCGGCCCTTAAAAAAATAATTCCTTCCTTGAATACCCACAGACCCAATGCCTCCCCTTGCTGAATTTTCTCCACAAGATCCTGCAGTTGAGAGTTAGCCAAATTTGATTTAATGGGATCCATGCAATTAGGAATGGGAGAGGATAAGGCATATGATGGAATTTCGAATTTCCTTGACAAGGCATCAGCTGCAGAACTTTCTTTCCCTACCTTGTATTGAATTTGAAAATCAAATCCCAAAAGCTTAACTAACCATTTTTGTTGTGCAGCCATAGTTATTGTTTGATCCAAGAGATATTGCAAGCTTTTTTGATCCGTGTGAACAAGGAATTTGGCACCCAAAAGAAAAGGACACCATTTTTGAACAACTTTGACCAATGCGAGCATTTCATTTTCATATATAGATAATGCTAGATTTTTCCCGTGTAATGCTTGACTAAAAAGGGCGATTGGCGGTTCCCCTTGCATGAGCACCACTCCTAAGCCAACTCCGGAGGCATCACACTCCACAATAAATGATTGAGAAAAATCCAGAAGAGCGAGTACAGGTCCAGATGTCATTGCCCTTTTTAACTCTTAAAATGCTTGCTCGACTGTAGACTCCATTTAAAAGAATCCTTTTTGAGCATATTTGTCAAAGGTTGGGCAATCATTCCGTAGTGGTGAATGAATTTCTGGTAGTAACCTGTGAGGCCCAAAAACCCTTGCAACCCTTTCAAGCTAGTTGGTTTGGGCCATGCCATCATGGAGCAAATTTTTTCCGGATCCATGGCTACCCTACAATGAGAAATCAAGTGACCAAAGTAGCCTACTTCTTCTTGTCCAAGTTGACATTTTTCACGGGTGACAAAAAACTTGTTAACTTGCAAAACATGTAGCACACACCCAACGTGTGATAAATGATCCTCCCAAGATTTGCTAAAAATAAGAATATCGTCAAAAAATACCAAGATGAATTTACGAAGAATGCCTTGAATACCTCATTCATGACGCTTTGGAAGGTTGTCAATGCGTTAGTGAGACCAAAGGGCATCACTAAAAATTCTTAGTGGCCTTGGTGCGTGCGAAAAGTTGTTTTCTCAACATCCCCCGGGTACATGCGGATTTGATGGTACCCCGACCTCAAATCAAGTTTTGAAAAAAATTGTACACCATGCAATTCATCCAATAATTCGTCGATGACGGGTATTGGATATTTATCCTTGATGGTAATATTGTTGAGTGCTCGATAATCCACACAAAGCCTCCAAGATCATGTTTTTTGACCAATAGCAAGGGAGAGGAGTAGGGACTCGTGCTAGGCCTTACCACACCGGATGACAAAAGCCTCTTGACCATTTTTTCAATCTCATTTTTTTGGTAATGGGGATACCGATAAGGCTTGACTGAAATTGGATTGGCTTCCTTTACCAACGGAATTTTGTGGTCTTGAGATCGCTAAGGTGGCAAGCTGTGTATCTCCTTGAATATATCTGAATATTGGTCCAAAATGGCCAATAATTTTGGATTTAAATTTCCTTCCGTAACCTCCAGCTTCTATCCTAAACTTAAGGAGTTTAGTTGTAACAGATAAACTCTTTTCCCCCTCCTTAATTACTCCCCGAAATCATGGCCATGTACTATTTTATTGCTAGGTCCCTTGGCTCCATGCAGCTCTACGTTTTTTCCCTCCCAAAAAAATCTCATCCATAACTCATTAAATTCCCAAATAATCGGATCCAATTTCTTGAGCCATTGAGTTCTGAAAATAGCATCACATCCCTCCACCTGTAAGAGGAAAAAATCCACTTGGAATTCTATTTTTTGAACCGAGATTGGAGTGCCTTCACAAATTCCTTCACTCTTCATTTTGTTTCCATCCGCCATTTGCACCGAAAATTCTCCTTTTTTCGTGGGATTGAGTCCTAATTTTTCAGCCACTTTCGAATTCAAAAAATTATGCGTGCTCCTTGAATCAACCAATATTGTAAAAATTGATTGTCCTATTCTTCCTCTTCCACATGTGCTTCCTCCAACAGCTCCTCCCAAGAAGGAAAAATCCCTTCTATTAAAAATAGTTTTTTACAGCGGTGTCCAGGAGAAAATTTCTCGTCGCAATTAAAACAAAGTCCACGATTCTTCCTTTCTCGTCGCTTGTGTTAATGAAACCAAGGGCAAGGGAGGCGGCCCAACCGTCACGGGGGCCTTCCTTGGTTCCACGTAGCCTACCTTCCTTTGATCATGCATTCGTGACTCATAGAGCCTTGCAAGACCAATAACCGCGGATAATGATGTTGAATTACAAGCTTGCACGTCCACTCGTAAACCTTCCTTGAATCCACTCACAAAGCAACCCACTTGTTGTTCCTCCATTAGATTTCCCGCCCGATGTAACAAATGATCGAACTCAATTTGATAATCCCGAACACTTCCATTTTGTTTAAGCTTCGTGAGATCGCCAAAAACATTTTGGTATCGTGAAGGCCCATATCGCAAGTGTAACTCATATTTGAATATCTCCCAATTCACGCCCTCCCTCCGATTTTTGAACCGTTGATACCACAATTGAACATCCCCATCCAAATGATACCCTGCCATGGCAATTTTTCATGAAAAGGAAATGTTGCATTGGTCAAAGCTGTTCAAAAATGGCTTCCTTATCTTTTTGGTGCCAAATTCCTTGTTTGCAAGGATAAAAAAAGCTTGCAATATCTCTTGGATCAAACAATAACTATGGCTGCACAACAAAAATGGTTAATTAAGCTTTTGGGATTTGATTTTCAAATTCAATACAAGAAAGGGAAAGAAAATTCTGCAGCTGATGCCTTGTTAAGGAAATTTGAAACTCAGTCATATGCCTAATCCTCTCCCATTCCTATTTGGGTGGATCCCATTAAATCCGAAATTTTGGCTAACTCTCAATTACAGGATCTTGTGGAGAAAATTCAGCAAGGGGAGGCATTGGGTCCGTGGGTATGCAAGGAAGGAATGATTTTTTTTAGGCCCGCACTTTTCTCCTTCCATCTTCGGATCTCATAATTCCTATAATTAAGGAATTTCATTCGAGCATGCATGAAGGACTCCACAAAACTCTCCACAGGGTTAAATTAGTCTTTTATTGGAGGGGGATAAGACAACATGTAAGGAAGTTTATCCAAAAATGCGAGATTTTCCAAAAAAATAAGGTGGACAATGTTAAACCCACCGGCGTCTTGAGTCCTTTGGATGGCTTGCCGAATTCTAGAGGTAACTTTACTATTGTTGTGGTTGTGGATCGCTTGTCCAATTATAGTCATTTCATCCCCATCACACACCCTTATTCAACCATCACCATTGCTCACACATTTTTTGAGCACGTGTTCAAGTTCATGGCATATTTGAATCCATTGTATGCGATTGTGACCTGGTGTTCACTAGTTCTTTTTGGAAGGATTTATTTCTCTTAAATGGGATTAAATTCAATTTTAGCTCGGCATATCACCCTCAAATAGATGGTCAAACTGAGGTAGTCAACAGGACCTTGGAGATGTATTTACGGTGCTTCACAAGCAACAAGCCCAAGGAGTGGGTGGTTTGGCTTCCATGGGTGGAATATCTAGCATTCATTCATCTACAAAAAAGACCCCCTTCGAGATTGTTTATGGCCGGGAGCCCCCAACTCTACTCGCCTATTCATGGCACTACATGTGTGGAATCAATTGAAAAATTCCTTCTTGAGAGAGATGTGGTTATTAGAGAAGTAAAATATAATTTGAAGGTGGCGGAAGGAAGGATGAAAAAATTTTATGATGTGAAGCATACGGAGAAAAATTTCCAAATTGGTGAATTTGTGTATCTCAAGCTGCGTCCATATCTCCAATTATCTCTAGCCCAATGGAAAAATCTCAAGCTCATCCCCAAGTTTTTCGGCCCCTTTAAAATTCTATCCAAAATTGGGGAGGTTGCTTATAAGTTGGAACTTCCTTCAGAGTCCAAACTGCATCCAGTTTTAAAATTTTCACTCCTTGAAAACAGGATTAGAGATCAAGACATTGTTTATCCCACGCTGCCTTCCATAACCAAAGAGTCCACCCCACATCCATTACCTCAAGCAATTTTGGAAACTAGAAATGTCAAGGGGGTTGCCGAAATTATTGTTCATTGGCAGAACTTATCACCTTCGGATGCCACATGGGAAAATCTAGCTGATTTCAAGACATGATTCCCATATTTTTTCCTTGAGGACAATGAAATTTTTAAGGAAGGAAGAGCTGTTAGGGACTCAACGAACTTGGACACACATGGAGACTAGAAGAAAGGATCTAGAGAATTCGGCCAGTTGCCTCATTTGATTTCTGCTGATTTGTTGTTGTTCCTTTTCAATAACTCTGGCCTAAATTATTCACGTATATTTTGCTTTCCTTAATTGAGAGATGTGCTATGTTGTAAAGGCTGTTTGGCTATTTTAATAGCTCGAGACCAAGAATGAATATTATCTCATCAATATTATCTTCAACGTTGTGTTGATTTGGAGTTGTGGTTTTTCTCGAATTAAACCAAATTAAGGAGGCCCAGGATCACTCGAAGTATCCTATAGAAATTATCACCATAGGTAAATTACGCAAGAACGATCCTTGCGCTTTACCAGTTCAGAAACCCGTCACCTGATCAACATCTATGCAACGTGACAGATGACAATTAGGATCCTTCAATTAGCTTATGAAGGAACCGAATATATTTGCAATATGATCGCTATGCTGTGAGGTGAATTATGGAAGTATGCTGCCTCACCAAGCCAAACCAAGCTTCGCCACTCGTAGATTGGAAGTTCAAAAATCAAACCTACTTAAATTTATTATTGAATTCAGATGCAGAAAATTGCAGAGACAGTCTTTCAAATCCCATAACAGAGCAATTGAAAATCAAACTTGTAGGTAATACTGAAA
Source organism: Pterocarya stenoptera (assembly GCA_003123785.1). Taxonomy (NCBI): domain Eukaryota; kingdom Viridiplantae; phylum Streptophyta; class Magnoliopsida; order Fagales; family Juglandaceae; genus Pterocarya; species Pterocarya stenoptera. Next base: position 40,931 of record QEOT01005380.1, read on the forward strand.
AAAGAAGTATAGCACAAAACTATTATCAGAGAAAGTCTTACCTGAGCAGTAAGAGACTCAACAACATCATTAGCAGATTTGCATTTTTCAGCTTCATTTACTGCAATGGCAGTGACCTCTTTCAACTGTTTTATTGTTCTATCAAGTTCAGCTTTAAGGTGTTGGGATTTGCGCGTAAGATCTTCCACCTATTAAGTTCATTCAATTGCTGTTTAGTATGTTACCCTCACTTCAATAATTATGAAGTAAACAACTAAAAGTTCTATCAATTAAATAGTCATTTACAAGTTTGATACAACAAAACTCCTGGAAGACAGGCCATTAGAGGCCCTGTATAACAAATGCAGATTGAACTTATATACATTTCAAATTATATTAAATTAAGTAAACAATAAAACCTTATGAAACCCATTTATTCTTATCCAATTTGTACCACCTTATTTCTTTCCTTGTTTCAGATTTGGCATGCAGGTATTAAGCTCAAAATTCCTTTCAAGCTCAACACCAAATGGGCTCTTACATGGTAATTAAGAAATTCCAAAACTCCATATGCCCCTTGGAACTTCAACTTGTAAAGTTCATGTGTCACATACTTCATCTTCACACTTGTGTGTGTACACATGCCGCGGGTTTTGCTTGTACATGGTTAATAGTACATGGTCATATCAATTTGTGGCTACATTTTAAGATATATATTTTGGTCTTCTCCTAAAAATACACCATGCAACACCTTAATTTTCATTAAAAAAACTGAAGCTTTAACAAGAGATGGCATGGTTTTGCAGCTATTAAACCAAAACACACATTGATGGTATCTCCATATAGATTGGGGTGGGGTTTTTGGGTAGAGTATTAGTTCTACGGGGAAGCAAGGGGTTGGGGTCGGGCTTGGTGTATTTTGGGTTGTTTTTCATAGGCTTTTTGGGTTATTAGGGGTTTTCTATTATGGGCAAGTGTTCTCTTGCATACATTCAGTGTACTTGGTTAGTCCTTTTGACATAGATATATAATATTTTTACTTATATAAAAAAAAAAAAGGGATCTCCATATAGGGAAAGAGCCCAACCAATTCATACTACTTTAACCAAATGTCTCCAAAAATAGGCAAGGTAAGAATCCTATAGTGGACTCGTGATATAGAAGTCCATCAAAGTAACAGATATCCACTACCATTAAAAAAGTAAATTTAGTAACCAGATAAGATTTCATAACTTGTTCTTTGACTTTATTACTTGTCACTAAAAACCTATTTCAGAAACAAGAGGCTTACCAAATAAACAAGAGGAAGCTTTGCCAAATATTTGCAGTCATAAATAAACTATTTGGGTGGGGCATGGAGGAACTCATTTATCACATGTAAAGTAACAAAAAAGGGTTGTAAATATATGCATGCATGTGACAGGAAAATAAATTGTAGTCACCAAAGGGTTTCAATAGGCTTACCTGGGTCCTTAAGATGATTTCTTGACTTAAAATATCATTTCTATTTTTGGAATAGCCAATAATTTCTTCAGAAAACCGAGCTGGGCTTGAGTTTTCTGAAACAGGAGATGTTGATTGAGAAGCTGTGCCGGCTTCTCTGGAGTCAGCGAGGGAAACTGATATCACTCCCTTTGAAGTTCCAACAAGAGAACGTGTTGCTTTTGAAGAGCACACGCCACCGAACAGAAGTTTTCCATTCAGAGTGGGGAAGACACGGCTATCATGCAATTCCACTTTCATGTTGGGCTTTGAATGCTTACTTTTCCATTGAATGCTTGAGGCAAAAGATGACCTTCTGGAGAGTGTTGTCGGTAGTTTAGGACCATGACTCTCTTTATCGTCCATTTCATTATATCTAAGAGACATATTTGCATTTTTGGCTTTATGAGTTTGCCGAGGAAAACCAGATTCCATGGCCTTCTTCAGTTTTGTATAACAAGCATCACACACTCGATATGGCTTGTTCATATTAGGAGCTAAAGAAGCTTTCAAAGATTTCCTGCTACTGCATGCTTTGCAAAAGACTAACCCACAATTGTAACAGTTGTGACATTTTCTTCTGAAGCCAAAAGCATTATGACAACCAGAGCATACAGAATGGTCAGCACCAGATACCCATTTATGAAGACATATAACAGCTGTAAAGTTTGAACCACACACTACACTCTTTACTTGCTTATCCTTTAAATAATGGACAAGTGTAGGTGTATTTCTATGATCATAGTCACCGTGGCCTAATTGTCCATTTGATCCTTTTCCCCAAGTATAAACCTCTGTTTCAGAAGTCAGAACTGCAACATGATATGAACCACAGGCAATCTCATCAATAAAACTGTCAGCAATTTTACCTTCTATGCGACTGGGAGCTTTTCCATCAGCTACTGGACTTCCCAGCTGTCCATATGCAGTACTACCCATTGTGAATACTTCTCCTGAGATTGTCAGAACAACTGTGAGATTATGACCACAGGCTACTTGACTGATACTTTCATTAGCTAATGCAGTTACACACTCAGGAAGTAGTCTAGGTTCTTCGTCACCATGTCCAAGTCGACCTTTATCTCCATCCCCCCAGGTGAACAGCTTTCCAAATGAAGAGTGACCAGAACATTCAGAAACGGATGACTTAATCTTCAGTTCAACAACCGCAGCAGTGTGCCAAACACCACAAGCAACCTTAGTACTTCGTTGTCCTTTCAAAGTTTCCACTTCCCGGGGAATACTTGTGCTACTTTGATCTCCATGGCCTAGGGAACCAAAAGATCCATCTCCAAATGTAAACAACTGGCCAGCTGATGTCACAAAAGCTGTATGCCAAGGTCCGCAAGCGATATGTGATACATGTATATCATCCATGAGACCACTTACTTTTTTAGGAATCCAATGGCTAACTTCACTGCCGTGCCCAAGCAGACCAGAGTTGCAAGTACCATCACCCCATGTATAAAGTTCCCCCGAAATTGTGACAGCACAAGTGTGATACTCCCCACATGCTACAAATTCAACGTTCACGCCATTAAGAGCATCAATGAGCTTTGGGTGGGAAACATCTGCTTCTAAACCATGCCCAAGCCTGCCCCCTGACTCCTCTCCCCAGCTAAAGATCTCCCCTTGTTTTGTGACTAGCACAGCATGTCTGCCACCACAAGCAATATTATGAACATCTAGAACTACTTTTGATTCCAATGCCTTGGGGAGAAGGGCATCCATCATGCAACTATATGAACTCCCAACTCTATGCACACCACCACCGAGCATTCCATTAGCAACACCTTCTCCCCAAATGAAAACATCACCTGAGGCACCCAAATCATTATAACCAGATCCATGGCTCGATGAGCTCACAACACTAGATAAACTAGCTCGAGATGTCTCTGCTACTGAGCTTTGACCATTTGAGTTGTCTACAGATGCCAATAAAAATGTGGATTTGGCAAATGATTCAGCTCGATAGTATTCCTTAGTGGCTGCAGTATATGATATTATGTCACCGAATGCCTTTCCCAATGTAGTTTGTGGAAAATTTTCAGAAGGAACCCCTTCATTATCTCCTGAATCCTGTTGTAATCAAACAAATAGAATGACCCATGCAAAAAAAAAACTGTCAATGTTTAATTGGTTATCAGAACTTCATAAAAACTGAAGACAAAAAAAGTCACTGCTACTGACAAGTGGTGCAATAGATGGAGAATTTCTTTCTGTACGAGCATGTGGACTATCTGATGATACACTATCACATCTTGAATTGCTTCTCCGTTTTTGGTAGTTCCCTCGAGTAATCAATGCCTTAAAACCAACAAACCATACTTCAGCTTCGTCCTTGTCTTTACAAATCTGTCCATCAAATGGTAATGGGTGAATCGAATTGACAGGTTACATCCTGGCTTTTCTTTTTAATTATCCGTTATCATTGTTGTTCTTATTAGTACTATTGTTATTATCATTTACAAATTGACAGGTGAACCATGAGCAACTAAGTTCATTACAAAACATTAGCATTGAAGCAAACTTGATTTAATGATTTCCATGTTTCACTGCCATACATCAGTTAACCAAGCTCCGATAAGAGAAAATAAGAGACCATGGAAACTCACTCACCAAATCCAAGGACCTATCATTGCATATAAGTGAAAATGATTGATATTCCTTCTCAGGCTGAGGATACCGCTGAAAGATTGCCTGAAAGAGAAATCCATTATTGTATTTATCTAGAGTTTTAGAATTAAGGATAATCAAATGATCAAACAGAATGACCATGTAATGTAAATAAAGAAAAAGAGCAACGAAATACAAATACAAGGATTCTAACTAAGCCTTTATAAATTTAATTGTCAAATATAAACTTCAACTAAAACATTCTTTTGAACTTATGCATAATTTGTGGGAATATTGATTGAAGATCTAGGGATTATACAAACTTACAGTACGCTGTCCAGGAATAATCCTTGAAACACGACTTAGTTTAAGTTGTTTCTCTTCTTTTCCAGAGTACCACATCAATATAGATTCATCCTGAAAAAAACACCAATCACCTGAGCAAATGCAAAGAAATGAAGCTTTTTCATTCATTATTTATGTTCATACAGGAAAATCGAGTATATTAAGGACCTAAAATTGGATGTCTGAATGACGGAGATCTATAACCTGCTGAGCTCAAACCATAAGCAAGAGATGAGTGACATGGGTCACATTTGGATTTCTAGCAGCAACAATTCAGGCTTGCTTAGTCATGATGAAACCCTCAACTGGTAATTTGAATTATCCAAGAGAGGGTCTTGGTATTATTTATCCATTCTATGGGATTGACCTACAACTTTTGCTAGGTCTAAGCAAAACTCAGTATTGGCTCACAGCCAAGAATACAGAGTCTTTAATGTGTGAAATTTCCTTTTCAACTTCACAAAGAAATCAGACAGGATTGAACGGTAAAATTGAGAAATTCATTGAATGAGAAATTCAATAGGAGGTGTTTGTCAGATTTTAGACTTCCTGCCATCAGCATAAAAAAATGAAGTTTTCCCAAGAAACCAATATCAAATTCCTACTACATTGGTTATCTGGTTTGAAATTGTTAGACATGGGTGTCTCACATGAAGTGTAGGCTCTACTTCAGTCAGTATATTTTGATTTTATTCATACAAAAGACAAGATAAGAAATTTGTGCTTGAAGTTTTGTTCTTTCTTGGGTAACTATTGGGTAACTAAACCATTATATTCCTCAGGAAAGAAAAAAATATATAAACCTCTAAACTTATTCTGTTTTAACGAAATTTTCTCTATGTTCATTTACACCATGTATTTGTATTATAGAATTCTTTAACTCAGTTCATATACTAAACCCTTATTGAGGTTTTGGGTTCCCCTCTTGTTGGGTGCAGTACTTACAAATGCAGATGTTTTCAGGAAATGGAACAATGCCAACAAAACTTACATCAGAAAGCCGAAATGGGCAGAATTTTGGCTTCCCCCTGCGTC